>JAMPIV010000567.1:0-202506 GCA_024509875.1 Oreohelix idahoensis | reverse complement strand
TTTCTGTCCGTATATTTTACTCAATGAGATAAACGTCAGAGATAAACTTTATAACCATCTTACATCTCTTTACTTGTGAAAGTGAACCTCTCTGAGGCTAATTACACCCTCATTGCTTCTTGAAATCATCCACACACTTCCAGGGATTTCCCCTGTGGTGAAACATGTTGAGAACCCAGCATTGCACACTAAGCTTGGAGGAGTCACGTGAGCCCCTGGCGTAACTCTGGCTTCTATCTGGTTGCCTGCATGCAGGAGGATCTCCATGATAGGCAGGGGGAGCTGAGAAGTGGTTCTGTGCAGGAAGTGACAATTTTATGGGAGAGTCCTGAACCGGTGCACAGTATTTTAGATCTGCATATTTGGACAGCCCCCTTGGATGGCTGGGAATGCACAGTATACCACGCGCTTCTTACTCCTAGCTTGGGGCCAGATGTGATAATACTTTAAATGCAAGCCAGGCTAGAGCTAATGACTTTAACTCAGCATGTTTCGGAATGGCAGACAGGCCACAGGAAAAGCCTAGATCTACAGAGAAGATAATACCAAGGAGTCTTCAACTTGGCATTGGCTGCAAAGGAGCGAGAATCTCAGCAGCCCTAGTAAAACAACAGCAACATCTGTTTCTGTCCGCATATTTTACTCAAGGAGATAAACAGTGCATTTTAGCATTAGGCCGACCATTCCGCGCCACTTTACTAAGGAGATAAACGATACAGGTAAATATTATACCGATCACCCATTGCCTGTTTATGAGTAAACTGCACTCATCAAGACATATAAAGGGTAAGCACCACACCCACGCGACATCTTACCTGCTGTCCATGTACTTTAGTCAATGAGATAAATGTTAAAGGTAAGTATTTGTTGAGTTGTTTAACTAGGAATGCTAAGCTTCTCGCTCTTTTGCAGCCAATACCAAGTTCAAGACTCTTTGGTATTATCTACACTGTAGATCTAGGCTGTTCCTGTGGCTTTTCTGCCATTCCGAAACGTGTTGAGTTGAAGTCATGAACTTCAGTTTCTCCAGCTTGGTTTGCATTTAAAGGGTCACACCATCTGGTCCCAAGCTAGAAGGAGGAAGCACGTGGCATACTGTGCACTCCCCGCCATACAAGGGGGCTCTCCAAATATGCAGAGCTAAAATACTGTGCTCTGGTTCTGGGCTCTCCCAAGGAATCGTCACGTCCTACACAGATCCTCTTGTCAGCTCCCCCTGCCTATCATGGCATTCATAGTGAGATCCTCTTGCATGCAGGCAACCAGGTATGTCTGGGGCTCAAATGACGTCTCCAAGCTAAGTGTGCAATGCTGGGTTCTCAATACGTTTCACCACAAGGGGAATCCATGGAAGTGTGTGGATGATTTCAAGAGTCAATGAGGGTGTAATTAGCCTCACAGACAGAGGTTCACATCCAAATCTACAAACTACAGCACTGTGCATAGCTGGTGGTCATATAAAGATGACTCCAGATATGCCTCCGTTCATAAAAGTAAGTATTAAATCGTTATTATATCGTACGTTTCTTGACTATATAATTAACTCATAGAGAATAAACTGTAAGGGGAAGATTTACACTGATCATACATCGTCTATTTCTGACCGTATATTTTACCCAAAGAATAACCTGTAAGGGGAAGATTTACACTGACCTTACATCGTCTATTTCTGACCGTATATTTTACCCAAAGAATAACCTGTAAGGGGAAGATTTACACTGACCTTACATCGTCTATTTCTGACCGTATACTTTACCCAAAGAATAAACTGTATATGGTAGATTTACACTGACCTTACATCGTCTATTTTTGACTGTATACTTTACCCAAAGAATAAACTGTATATAAATTTACACTAACCTCATATCGCCTATTTTTGTCCCTATACTTTTAATCTGTACTCTAAAAGTTATATTTAATCCTCATTCCGAGCTTACATAATTTGTGTTTCTCCGTACACTCTACAAATGAGGTAAATAGTACAGGAAAACATCACATCGTCCTTACATTGCCTGTTTCTATCCGCATACTTTACTCACGGCAGTATCTGCAATGGGACTCAAAAGTTGTTCATCTCTGGCACAATCTTTCACAAACCCTGACTGTTCGAATATTTCATGAGTTCTGATTATATGCCCCCCAAATCTGATTATGTTTCAAATCATTGTCTAGTTTACTGTATGGAAGGTTTAGATTTTATTTGTTGCTAGTTTGTTTGTTGTTTTTCTTTCATTACTTTCATTTTATTAAACATACTTAATTTTGATTATGATTGGATACTATAAATGTATACTGTTATATTACCTTTATAATGTTGCATGCCTTACAATTAATGCTTAAAGTAACATGTGGGAATGAATGGATACAATGTGCACGATGAGAGAAAGATTGAGAGAGAGAGAGAGAGAGAGAGAGAGAGAGAGAGGGGGGGGGCAGGATGTTAGACGGGTCTGCGTGACCGATTATTAACCCTATGAAAATAAAGTCCGTTCGTTCGTTCATTCGTTCAGTATGATACCTACAGTAGATGAGCATTACTTCAACTTGTAATGAGTAAGTATGAGAAGATAATGAATGATCACACTGCTTGTGTGTGAGAAGAAAGCATACTTTGTTCAGTATTGCATGTGTTATGAGTAAAGCGTGAAAGTTATGACTGGATGAGTGATTTTATTTTTTTTATTTGTTTCATACGTAATGTTTTTGTGCAGAAGTTCGGCAAGCTGCTGATCTGAGGAGTGTGTGAGATGTAAGTCAACACATGACAGCATTTTTGTTCAAGTTTTTGAGATTGAATCTAATTCCTAGTATACCGTGCCCAGTAGTTCCCAATTTTATTTTCTCTGGGCCGCATTTTCGGAAAGAAAATGTGCTCACGCCACACCGAATTTTTTATTGCTAAGAAATACTTTCAAAAACATAAAAAAATCAACTCATAGAAGTTCTTTACTGAATAAATTACATTATTATAAACTTTTTATTATTATTAAAATCTATTTGATGATGTAAAATATCATTCTATTACTTAATACTACGAATATAATATACATATATTTTATAATATAATATATATTCTTTTAATATTATTATTAAAATATATTTGATATATGTAAAATATTAATTATATATACTAATATATATATATATTAATTCTGGAAAAATTCTCTAAATCTAATATATATATATATATCTATATAATATATATATAATATATATAAAATATATATATATATATAATACATATATATTTAAATATATATATATAGTATATATGTGTGTGTATCTATATATATAATATATATATATATATATATAATATATATAAAAATATATATATATATATATAATATTATATATATATAAATATATATATATATATATTGTATATCTATATATATATTCACATATAACAAACTAAATAGGAAAAAATGCCGCTGGGAGGACAAAATTAGACAATATCAGAAGGATCGAGGACTAGAATGGAACCAGGCCAGGAGGAAGACAACCGACAGGATAGATGGCGCTCTCTCTTCTAAACCTCTACACCTCACGATAGAACAGGAACGACTAAGTAAAAAGTAAGACAGAAAATGACCTTCATATTTATTTTTGGCATATGAATTTTTTGAAAATGTCTCTAAATCCTTGATTGTCTTTGAATCGTCCCGCCACACTTACCATCCTCTCACGCCGCACTAGTGTTGCACGCTGCACCTTATGGGAACCACTGCCCTTGCCAGTTGAACAAGCTCTTCATGTCGAACAAAAAGCTTGATGCCCTACAGCTTGTCCACTGATCGAGGTATAGCGACAGTGTGAAAAAGTAAGGGTGCTTCCATAACAGATACTGCCGTGGGGTAGTGACGTGTTAAAGCTCAGATTTATCAGGTGATGTGACTGCTTCACGCCCTCACTGCCTTAGCCTTCCATGACTCGAGAGCAGTCGGATACCCATTTACAGCCGGTTAAATTGAAGCGTGACGCGCCCAGGTTTTCACCCCGTAACCCGGCACCTTTTTCGCGAGAGGGAAACGCATTAACCAATCTGCCAATCGCACGTTCAGTGACATTGTATATATAAACCTAATTATTCCGTGCATATTTTAGGACGTTTACCATATCATGTAAAACAAATTGACACATGAACTGCTGCTGTAAGAGCGTATAAACGCTTGATGAATGCTTCCTGGGGGCGGCTGCAGTGGGACGTCGTGCTCCGTAGGGAGCGCAAGGGGAAATGATGATGTTGATAATCAAAGGAATTTCTCATACAGTTTATAGTAACTGACGTCAGGTCTGGTTTTTACCTCACACTCACTGTACCGTATGTTATAGTCACTCGACAGGGGAAAGAAGAATAGAAAAACTGATTGGTTTGGTTTGGTTTTAAGGACTACAGGCATACCTCACTCTTTCGACAGGTTAGGGACCAGAGCACTGACGAAAGTCGAAAATCGACGAAAGTCGAAGCGTAGCCTTTATTTAGTTTGCAAATGCATTAGGGCCGCCAAAAAAACGTAAATAACTAACACTTGCGAATGCGTGCAACACCTAAATAAACAGAAATAAACACAAGAATAAAGAAAATACAGTAATAAATAAAAAATACGTAAATAACATATCACCTTAAAATCATTCTTGAGCAAGTAGACGATGAATATATACAAAAAGTACAGTTTTGCATGTTGGTGATTTAAGGGGATTCTAGACTTAGAAAATCAGATGGAGAAAATGGAGGAGGCTCACCTTCAGAACTGAAGGAACTCAATCTAATTCTTTTAGGAGAAGGGGACTTTGAAGGAGATCTAACAGGGGCTGGGGCTGATGTTGATGGCTCGGAATCTGAAGGGTTAGAGGGAGGGGTGACTGAAGTTGGTTGTGGCGGTTGCGTCTTGAAAAAGGAGAGCAAGGACGTTTGCCTCTTCAATCCACACATTTAACACTTTCTCCATCTCACCAATTAAATTGTGCCTCTTTCTAATAAGTTTGGTATGCACTGGCGTAGCGTTTTTAATTTCCTCTAACACTTTAGCTTTGTTCTTTTCAATTGTGCTAACTGTAGTGCGAGGTACACCTAGCCTGCGGCCTATTCCAGCATTTGAGATACCTTGTTCATTAAGCTTGATTAGCTCAAGCTTTTCTTGCAAATTGAGAACCTAATGGTGTCTTTTAACTTCGTCACTACACTTAGGACCCATTATGAATATATTAAAGCACAAAAATAAGTAGTACTGTATAGGGCCTAATCACAAAAAAGTACAGTATGAAAACTGTACACGTGTCTTATAATCACGATAAGAACACTGCCATTATACTGTTATCACAAAAATAACTATGAACTGTTTACAGTATAATCACAAAAATAATATAGTATGAATAGTTTGGTTATTTTAACCCCTTAATGCACATTGGCCCATAAATGACCCAGCATACATAACTCTGTAATAGTTTTATAATAAAACAAGTATTAATTCCCACTTGGTCAAATAGGGTTATTTCATTCTATAAATTATATTCCCTCAACTGGGAATCGAACCTGGTACCTCTAGAATTCGAGGCGGACGCCATACATTCGGGAAAAAAAACTGTTTAGCAGATGAAACTTGCATTTGAAGAGACCTACTGCAAGATGTGTGAACTGTGGTATGATGTAGAAAACGTGCAGGACAGACTGGAACGTGAAGCGACTTGGTTTCGAACCCGGCCCATTTGCCTCGAGAAGCAAGCGCTCTAACCACCCTACCCTTCGGACGCTCTCATCAACAGATGATTGCGCAGAATAGGACTGAAATGGTTTAACAAGAGTACCCACGTGGAGCTGATGGTAAGACAAAGGCTAGTGCTCTTGGAACAAGAGGTGAGAACAAGAAACAAGCTTTGGATGAGGCACATATTCAGGACATCTGGTGATAGCATTACAAGGTAGATCTTATTCTAGAATCTAAGAGAGATAGAGGGAGACAGAACGACACAAAGAGAACAGAACTAGGGACAGACACGAAAGGAATAAAGAAAATATGGAATGACCTTGAACAAATGACTCAGAACAGGAAGGCTTGAAACGAATTTATTGAAGACCAGTGTATCTTAAGAAGATAAATGGATACTCAAACTTTACTGTCAAGTTTGACTATACATAAATAATGAAAGAAGAACAGATAGTATGCAGACTCTATAAAGTACTCTTTGTATACATATTTGTACATAGCCACCCTTCTTGCTCACCAGACCATCATCGATGACGGTCATTTAGCAAGTACCAAACTTTGCAGTGTGTTACATGTTGCAGGGAATATCCCAGGTGTTGAACTCGGGATTTGTACACGAGTACATTCAAGTGTATTCTGTTACAGAGACAACAGAGGTGGCTGTAACACCCTTCTGTCACAACTTTATTCAGTAACATATACGCCATTGGCAAGCATTAAACCGATTTTACACCTTTCGCATCAGTCTGTACCTTATACATATGAGATAAATGGTATCTTCTTCTTCAAGTACCATGCCTGGTGATGTAGGCGATTGTGTCTCTCCACAACTTCCTGTCTCCCGTAATGTTTATAAATTCCATTGTTGACATATTTACATGCCATGGTATCAAGCTGTCTATTATCTTCTCTCTTTGTTGGTCTCTACCTCTTTTTCCTTCATTATTTTCTGTTGTCACGATACACTTCAGCTATAAACGGTATAAGCAGCCTGATATCAACCTTCCATCACCCGTTAATGTGGTTACACTTTGCTCAATAAGATACAGGTTTACACGTTATAGAAAAGTATTATGGCCACCATAATTCGACGGCATCCGTATGTATAGCTTATTCAATGAAATAAAGTTTCCATGCTCTACAGATGGGGGTGAGGGGGCAGCAGGGCTCTTTGACCCGCCTTCACCTAACCAGGGGGCCACCTCAGAAGCATGATACAAGGGGCTTGACATAAGCCTTGGGCCTGACCATGAAGGAGTCACAGAAGGAAGATGAAACTTGGCACATTTAAAGTTCATCATATTTGCACTGAATGTGTGAAGTACGCGTTTGTTTCTTCAATGGGTTTTCCCGCTAAAGTGCACGGCGCAATGTACCCTATTGACCGGATCTGCTGCTCCAAAGATTTGACAAAACAATGGAAAACAAGGAGGCCAGAGCTGTGATAATATTTCGAATGTTTCAGGGAAAAACACCTACAGAAATACACAGGGAGATGGAACCAGTGTTTCGTGATTCTTGTCCTACATATACTTCGGTAAAAAAACTGGTGTCAACAGCTGAAGTGCGGCCGCTCAAATGTTGCTGATCTGCCAAGATCTGGTAGACCAGCCTCAGAGTGCAACGATGAAAATGCAACAAGAGTGAAGAAAATCATTGACTGTCACGGACGAACTCAGCTGGCCCTGAATCGTTGTAGCACGACCCTTTGTAGCGACCCCTTCGTTAGCACCAGAGCCCCCAAATAATTTTGGTAACTCTTCATCAAACGGGAATTTATTTTCACCTGGATTCATTGCTATGAAACCGTTCCACGCAGATGGCCAACACGTTGGCTGATTAATATGTGGACAGTTTATCTACCGGTCATTCTGGTCATCGCATTGATTTAAGGAAAGATTAAATCACGCCCACGGACATCGCCTGAGCAATGATATGAAGTTATTTTCATTAACTTGGGCAGTGGGGGCGTTGCCTACTTCAAACAGAGAGAGCGGAACAGGATCAAACAGACACGGAAGTGGTTTCAGGAACGTTGAGCGGGAGAGATCAAAGCAGTAGTGGTCCCTGAAACGAACGGGGAAGTTTCTTGCCGGCATTTTCCACACCTCCATGCTAAGCGCTAAACCGACCGCAGACGGAGCGAACGGGGGAAGATGTCGGATGCAACGAACGGGGAAACGGGAAACCAGGGGACGGCATCTCTCTTTAGTCTGTCGGTCAGATCCCCGAAAGTCTCCTGAGATCAAAAAAAGTGTCAACTTTCTCATGCCCCCTCATCTTTAATTCCATTTTAAATATATACAGACCACTAGAAAGCCAGGCATCATTCAGTGCCAGAGATTTTTAAGATTCACTAGCTATTAGTAGAAAGTTGCTAGATTCCCATCTGAAATTGGTGGCTACAAATTGGAGTGTTTCTTTTTCTGTGCACGGTATAATATATTTGTTAAAGTGATCAGTGGTCTAGTGCTTTCATTTTATTTCACTGGATTTTGTGTTTATTTAATCTATTTAATTAAACTCATCCCAAAAGTTCCAGTGGTAAATTTAATGATATATCTATTATAACATTTCCAAAAGTAATAGATGTTTAAATGTTAAAGTAACTTTTAAAGTCGCGAAGGAATTTATAATTAATAAAATTAGTGAAGTCCTATATATAAAGATGTGTATTTTAACCATTAGACTCGTGACGTGTTTTCTTAAATACATAATTAAATACGCGAGTATATATATATATATATATATATATATATATATATATATATATATATATATATATATATATATATATATATATATAAATATATATCTATATACACATATATATATATATATATATATATATATATATATATATATATATATATATATATATAGCCTTAACGGTAAATTTATCGCGCGTTAAGAATATTATTTGATTTTTGAAGTATGATTATGATTGTCATGGGTTTTATATCTTTTTCTCTAGAATGATCACCTTTGCGATCCCAGCATCATTAATAAATCATACAGAGAGTTTCCATACTCGGTTCTTAAACTTCCAGACAATTTAATGAGACATTTGTTTAAATTTAATCTTGTGGGGGTCCCGTGTGACCTAGCGGTCATAATTACATGAAAGAAAGCCTACCCAAGAACATTTAAAATATTATCATCAAATTTAAATTTCAATCTGTGAGATAAACTGGAAGATGAACAGTGCCAGTAGCAATAATTTATGTACGGCTCTAAATGTGAGAGAATACCGATTTACCTGACTGTGACCGAGCCTAGTTTTTCCTCACTGGATTAAAAACTTTACCGGTCAGTGGCTATCATCACGCACTGAAGGATTATACCATCACCTCATTTTTCACCCCTATGTCGAACTGCGTCAGTGCCATCCCATAGACTCGTTTCTTTATAATAAAAACACAAGAACTCTTAGAACTTCAAGTCCGGCGATAAGCGGGAATATTTGCTCTCAGTGAAACCTCGCATTATCTGGGGCGGGACATAGAAGGACTAGACAGTTTTTCACATGTAAAGAGTTTAATTACTGTGTATATCATGCTATGGATTGTCTGATGCTGAAATCGGTAAGTGTGTGGTGTATATGAGTGTGGATCCTCACAGAGTGTATGAATGACAGGAGATTTATTTTTGCAAAACCCTTTGTTAACTTGCCTACCGGGTAATACGTTTTTCTGTATACCCGGCATTGTTCCTTTAAGTGGGATAATTTGTTAACTCTGTTTCATGCCCCCCCCCCTTTTTTTTCTTTGCTTAGTAAAGGGAAGACACAATTGGGATAACAGTATTTTTGTCTACCACCATAACTAATATTGTAACACCTCTTTTTCAGAGAAATTAACTTCATTGTTAGGTTACATTACCTATGTTCCTGATAACTATCTATCTTGGGACTGGGTTTACCTTTGTCTAATAAGCGGGAAGGGCTTAGTCGATACCAATCTTCTTTACCCCATCCTCACCTTGTTAATTGTATTTTCTGTACTTATGATAATTTTTATGTAACCTGTTGGATGTTGTGATTGAGTTTAAATGCTACTAAACAGCATAAACATATATAGTACTGTGTTGGACTACCAAGGCCCAAATCCCTCATATTTGTTTAAGATAGTTGTATCCACGTCGTCTGTGTGTCTGAAGCACCAAATCGGTGTGAGCGTAGATGTGTGTCTGGAAAACTGGCAAATAATTGTTTGACCAGGAGAGTGGAAGAGAAGATTGAGAGAAACGATTTGTCGTAAATAAGTCTGTCTTTACTCTCCTCCAGCACTCGGTGGAGCATCATATTCACTCGCTAACCTTTTCCTATCACTGAGCCTTTCATCATCAGTCTACACTCTAAACCGGACTACTATTTCTAAGACTCTCTCAAAATAAATTTACGATATTGACCAGGATCGAAAAATGACAATTGTGGAGATAGATAGTAGAGTAAAACTGAATGAAAGTACAGTTTATAGAATTTTACACAAAAGACTGAACATGAGAAAAGTGTGTGCACGCTGGGTTCCGCGACTGTTGACACGTGAACAGAAGCAAACGAGGGTAAATTGCTGTCAACAGTTGCTTAAAAAGTGTCAGTCAAAAAACTTTTTGGAGACCATGGTGACAGTAAATGAGACTTGGGTACACCATTATGACCCCGAATCATAAATTGCCAGCATGCAATGGAAAACCCCGGGCTCCCCAACACCTGTCAAGTCGAGAGCGCAGAAATCTGCAGGAAAAGTGATGCTGACTGTTTTTTGGGACGCCAAAGGTGTCCTGTTGAAAGATTATCTGCCTCCTGGCAACACAGTTAATGGACAGTACTATGCAGATCTTCTCACCAAACTAAGAAAGGTTGTGACCAGGAAACGAGGGATAACGCGCACTCAAAATCTTCCTTTGCTTCAAGACAACGCGCCCTCTCACAAAGCACGGCTTGTGCAGCTAGCAGCCAACGATTTGAATATTGAAATTCTTCCACACCCACCATATTCTCCAGATTTGGCTCCATCAGACTTTTTTCTATTCCCAAATATTAAAAAAAAACAGCTAAAAGGAAATCATTTTGACAGCGATGAAAAAGTTATACTGGCATGTGATGACTGGTTTAGTTTGAAAAATAGGGTGTTTTACTCCCAAGCTCTTTTCAAGGTCAAGCAGAGATAGCAGAAGTGTGTCAATTCAGATGGTGGCTATATTGAAAAGGAATAAACACTATACAAAATTTCAGCTCTCTGTGACATGTCCTTCATGGTCAGGCCCAAGACTTATGTCAAGCCCCTTATATTGCACTTTTTAACCCCTCTTCTCCAGCAATGAGGGGCTCCCTCAGTGAGATGGCCCTGGCCTCATCTGACCTCTCGGAGGGTATGAAAATACAGGCAAATATAACGGTTATTCAATGAGATAAATGTTATAGACAAAAATTACACCGATCTTACATGTCTGTTTCTGTCTGTACACTTCACTTAGAGAGATAAACGTTACAGGTAAGCATTTGTACTGTGCTTGTGTCATCTGTTTCTGTCTCAATGGTACAAAATATTAAGGTAAAGAATACGCCGACCTTACATCGTCTTTTTTCCGTGTGTATGCTTTGATCAATAAGATAAATGTTTTAGAAAAGAATTACACCGATCTTACATTGTCAGTTTCTGTCTGTTATAGTTCACTTCAAGAGATAAACACTAATGGCAAACATAGTACCGAGCTTGTGGCAGATGAGATCAAAGAGACGGGCAATCATTACACTCTGAAGCGATCATGACACTGATCATCCTACATCGTCGTTTTCTGTATGTTTAATTTACTTAGCGAAATAATTGTTACGAGCAAGCATCACACTAACATCATATCGTATGTTTCTGATCTTTATAACACTGATGTACATTAGGGTTCCCATAATGTTTTGTTTAAAAACCGGGACATTTCCAAATTTTTACCTAAAAAACCGGGACATTTTGTAAAAAAAAAGGGGACATGTTAAAAATTAAGGTAAAGCACAAATAAATCTATTATATATTATATGTTGCACTTAAAATAAGATACTGGTATAAAAATACACACAGTAACTAACACAACTTCCACTTTAAAAAAGAATTCTAAATTACAAACATACTTAATTAGAAAAATCGCACCTTTAAAAAATACACAATAGTCAAGTTTATATTTTATATTCATCAGAATATTTATCAGATTTATGGGCCTGTTCAAGAAGTTTTTTTTTCTTCTGATATTTGGACATATACCTCTACACCTCACGGTAGAAGAGGAACGACTAAGTAAGTAAGTAAGTATATTTGGACATAGAACTCAGCACAAGAGAAATCCTTAAAATGGGTCTTTATAATGGTTAAAGCTTTCACTGTCTCAATTTTAAGTCTGTTTTTTTTTGTCTGTCCAAAGCGTATTTATTAATGAAAAAAACACGTTCAACAGCTGCATTGGATCCTGGCAGTGCCAAACAAAAACTAACTAGGCATTTCAGGTTCTCAGCATTTATATCCTGCTTTGTAAAATGAGCGAACATCTCACACCATTTTTCACTGACACTTTGATCCTTCAGTTCACTCCACACATCAAATTTACTTTCACAATATTTTTTCACACATGCAAACTCATCAAATAAGTCCTCTTCATTCACAGTAAAATTTGGTGACACTGTCTTCATGAATATGTAGCTTTCTTGGATGTTCTTCCAAGTCACAGACTCTTTTCCCTTCAAATTGATCCAATCCATAGACTGAAGAGGCGTAAGAAATGGTGTACACCACTCCTGAATATATTCAATGCAGGTGTCATAGAAATCTACTGCATAGCTTTGAAACTTTTCAACTGTTATGTGTCCTTCTTTTTCTAATTCTTGCAACTGATTTCTCACAGTAGTGGTAAGAAACTTTTCTGCCTTCCTGTAGTTTAATTTTTCCACCAGTTTGTTTACTTCATCCTTCACTTCAATTACTGTTGTCTCTTGCTTTTCAACACATTTGATGGTATCAGAAAAGGTTTTTAACTGGCTGGCAATGAAATGCAAGAGTGTAATTGAAAGTGGATTTTCAAAGAAATTTTTGAGACTGGTAGGACATTTGTGAATGGAAAGGAAATATGACTTCAATGCAGGGAAAATGTCAATAACTCTCTGGACTGCAGGCAAGAGAGAGAGCCATCTTGTCTTGCTGTTACCCAAAACAGTTTTATATTCTGTATTGGTGAATTCGCAAAATGATTTGAGTTCCTCAACTCGTACACAATAAATATGGAAATGCTGGTAACTCTTGTTAATTATTAACTGAAGATCAATAGGTAAGCAATCCGCAGCAGTCTGCACAGCATTATGTATCACATGTGCAGGACAACCAATACCATTTAAATTGTTCACAGTGTTTTCTTGCATTTTGAAGTACAGAATGTTTGTTCGAGATTCAAACCGAGGGTCCACTGTAACCGGAAATTGATAAAGTAACACTACTAAAACACGGAATAAAATCCGTTACCCAAAGATTTTTTTGTCAGGAAGGACCCTTAAAAAGCGGGACATTTGGAATAAATTCGGGACACCGGGACATTTTATCAAAAAAAAAAGGGACTGTCCCGGGAAAAACGGGACGAATGGGAACCCTAATGTACATACAACTCTGTATTTTAGCTTCACCAAGGAGACAATGACAACGGCAAATCTCGCATCTAGACACCCGATTAGACAAAGAGAGAGTCCACGGGTTTTTGGGCATGTTGTGAGAATAGGCAAATTAGAATACATATAGGATGGTAAATAGATAGATTTTTTTTTAAACTGCTCCATGTACAGGAAGTTATGGTGACACATAACTGTCTGTGCCAGCTAGCATGGCACGTATAGGAAGAATATGAAGAAAAACGAAGGAAAAGGTAACACAAAGAAGATTTTCAAAAAAAGAAGGAAAAAAAAAACCTCGCGCTAGCAAAAGTATTTATTTAAAAATACAGCACAGTTAGCAAAGTAAATATATCAGCAAGAAAGAACAAAGATGTTTAAAAAAAAAAAGACACATAATCACAGGAAACAAACACCAAACACATGGTTGAAGAGCACGTGATGGCAAAATTCACACAGCAAGATGACGTGTTAGGGTAACTAAAATATATATTTTTTTAAACATCTCCAGGAGAGGATACAATCACAATTGGAATGTTCAAGCATATTAAAACACAAAGTAAAAAGAATTAATAAATGTAAGCTGAAAAGAAGGTATAGTGCCTGTTGAGGACTGTTTCGCGGCTTGCAGACATGTGAATGGTTGCAAACATTGGCATGCCTGCACCACGGAACTCCTCAATTGAATAAGACCAGAAATCGCGCAGATCGATGTATGACGCGTCTAGCCTAGTTACATTCTAGTCTATGTGTGGCCATTGAGCCTAACGGCAGTGTTGAAATGTGTGGTAAAACCACTTAAGGATCGTGTTTGAATATGTGGCACAGCCACTGATTATATATATATATATGTGGAACGGTAGATCCACTGGAAAGTGTAAGATAGCGAAAGGATCCGTATCAAAATTGATTATAGGACCAGGTAGAGTCCGTATTAGATTCGTGAACCAAGCAGATTACGTTCACCTTGAACTTATATACACGGCAGTTAAGACCGGGCGATGCAAGCCAAAGACGTTGAATAATTATACATAGACAGGATCTATAGATTTACAGATAATGTACTCACTAGTATTGTGAAGGGATAATAATTCTAAGGATCGGATTCGGTAGGAGTTGGTTGCACACTCTATTACGCTATAAACTTAACGGTTAACCCAGACGAGCTAAGTCTGTGAGAGGAACAATTGTGTAGAGCTTAAAACTATGATGAAGCCAATTTAAATGTGTGAATTGTTGTTGCACCATTGTGTAAAAGGATATATTAAATTGTTCAGTCGTCCATGGAACTTGTTGGTTGCCTGAATTATGCAAGTTCTCACTCTGTGCTGTGACTGTCAATAATCCTTGCAAGGTCAGTCCAGATTATCACAGGTATTTTCTAAGACTAACTATAAGCTAACCAACACTGTGGAAGAATTAATATAATAACGACACTGAATATAATAATAATTTAATCACACCAGAATGGCTTAAAAACTGCACTCGAACTAGAAAACTGGAATTAGAATGGATGAATTATAATATCTGAAATATTGACAAGCAACCCAATAAACTCACGTCCAACGGCGCTGAATCTTTTAATAACATCTAGCAAGAAAAGATACAGCGGGAGCAGACATGTGAATGGTTGCAAACATTGGCATGCCTGCACCACGGAACTCCTCAATTGAATAAGACCAGAAATCGCGCAGATCGATGTATGACGCGTCTAGCCTAGTTACATTCTAGTCTATGTGTGGCCATTGAGCCTAACGGCAGTGTTGAAATGTGTGGTAAAACCACTTAAGGATCGTGTTTGAATATGTGGCACAGCCACTGATTATATATATATATGTGGAACGGTAGATCCACTGGAAAGTGTAAGATAGCGAAAGGATCCGTATCAAAATTGATTATAGGACCAGGTAGAGTCCGTATTAGATTCGTGAACCAAGCAGATTACGTTCACCTTGAACTTATATACACGGCAGTTAAGACCGGGCGATGCAAGCCAAAGACGTTGAATAATTATACATAGACAGGATCTATAGATTTACAGATAATGTACTCACTAGTATTGTGAAGGGATAATAATTCTAAGGATCGGATTCGGTAGGAGTTGGTTGCACACTCTATTACGCTATAAACTTAACGGTTAACCCAGACGAGCTAAGTCTGTGAGAGGAACAATTGTGTAGAGCTTAAAACTATGATGAAGCCAATTTAAATGAGTGAATTGTTGTTGCACCATTGTGTAAAAGGATATATTAAATTGTTCAGTCGTCCATGGAACTTGTTGGTTGCCTGAATTATGCAAGTTCTCACTCTGTGCTGTGACTGTCAATAATCCTTGCAAGGTCAGTCCAGATTATCACAGGTATTTTCTAAGACTAACTATAAGCTAACCAACACTGTGGAAGAATTAATATAATAACGACACTGAATATAATAATAATTTAATCACACCAGAATGGCTTAAAAACTGCACTCGAACTAGAAAACTGGAATTAGAATGGATGAATTATAATATCTGAAATATTGACAAGCAACCCAATAAACTCACGTCCAACGGCGCTGAATCTTTTAATAACATCTAGCAAGAAAAGATACAGCGGGAGACCGTAACAGTGCCACAGATATGGAAAGTAGCAATATGATTCCAGTACTAAATACCGAGGCGAAAAGTTACTTAAGGAGACAATGCTACGGCACCAACAGTACCCCCTCGCCACAGCAATTACTTATTTCGGACGGTTACCCATTGCACTGGGGTCGGCTAGGAGGCCGCCAATCCCTGGTAACTAATTACCAGTGTTTTGTTTGTAACCACTGAACCCAAGAGATTACACCATAGCAGGCTGCTGTTTTTCTTTTACAGTTTCTCTATCTATATAGGACTATATAATTGTGCTAAATATATATATTATAATATATATATATATATATATATATATATTATATATATATATATATATAAATATATATACTTTGATTACGGAATATATTGATTTGTCGTTGCACCTATTATATGGAAACAAGGCAAAGAAAATATATTCATATGGCCACTGACTATCGTTGGATATACGGAATTATATATATATATATATATATATATATATATATATATATATATATATATATATATATATATATATATCTAATATATATATATATATTATATATATATATAATTTTATAGTCTCTCAAGAGTCCTCAGCTTTCCGGGGAAGAAAACAGCCACTGGCCGTCTGGGTAGACATGTAGAAAGCCCTTGATAAAGTGTGGAGAGCTGGAATAAATCAAACATTACTCAAACATTAGGTCTGTGAATGTATGTACACATGAAAAAAAAACAACACTTACAGCAAAACAGACATGCCATGTGCGAAAGCAGGAACATCTAGGCCATAGAATGGAATTAGAACATGGAGTACCCCAAGGCTGTATGATGTCACCCAGACTGTTCCTGGCCTGAATCAATAACATAGTGGACAAAATAACATAGAAGGTCAACAGCTCGTTATACGCTAATGACCTGACGTTATCGGTAACAGATGAAAATATCATAGTAACAAACAGCAGGATTAATAAGCCTTATAAAAACTAGATAAATAGATGAAAGAATAACTGCTAAAAATAGACAAGAAAATAACATACACAATTTTTACACTCTCAAACAAGGAGCAACAAGTCATACTGAAACTTAATGTACATGCTGTTTCACATACTTGGAGTAACACTGGACAGCAGGTTAACATGGAATACTCAGAATGTTAAGTGTCTGTAAATCGCTCCGCGCCGAATAACCATGAACTAAACGCCAGCAGGATCTGCTTGCGGTGCAGATCTTCAAACACTAGCACTGTTGTATGCAAAAAATGTTAGACCGGTACTGGGATATGAAATCACAGCCTGGGAAACTGTTTCAAAATCCAACTTACAAAACATCCAGAATTCAAAACGAGGCAGAATAATTACTGTAGCAATGAAACCCATCCCAGTATATGAACTTAACAAGATGACACAACTACAATTCACGATTGATAGAAAAGAGTGCTACAACATGTAGAACATTTTAAAAGCTTATAAACCACCTAATGAATGACATGCTGAAACGATATGGCCAGAGTAAACTCCAGAGGAGCTGCTTTACACAAATAGCTAAAGAACTGGTCTCTATTGTGCCAGATCTTGCACAGACAAAGACGACCTCACCTTCACTGATAAGTGACGTTACCACCACGGGGGAGAGCACGATTCCTTGAGCTGATTGACAGTATACCAGAAGTTATGAAAAACATTCCGCCAGGTAAATACTGGGAGAAAGTACATAGGTATGAAATACATTAAAAAGCGGTACCAAGCCACAAATTGGACCCAAATATGTACAGGCATAAGAAGCAAGAGCTACAAAATAATGGAGGTGGAGAAGCATACACGAAAACGAAGCATATAAGGAAATCAGTATCTCAGTGGCCACTGGAAAATTGTCAAAGAACTTAAAAACTGAGGCACAAGCTCTAGAATCAGGCGAAAAAAGCCATCTTGGAATACACAGAGAATGCTAGAGCCGAGTTGTTCGTCCGTACAATTATAACTGCTCTAAGGAATCATAAAAACAGTGAATTAGACAGCCTCTCAGAAGAACTAACGAAAACAAGCTGTAAATTCAACATAGTGAACGCACAATGGATTCCTGCCCACTGCAAAGTATATGGAAATAAGAAAGCCGACAAGTTTCCAAAGAAAGGGGCAGCAAAAATAAAAATTAGGAAATAACAACGCATAAAGAGATAACTGCAATAATCAGAAATAGTCTTTGAGAAACAAGACGTAGAGAGCGCACACCATCAAATACTCGTATAACAGAAGCACCCTACTATCATATTACCCGGCCATAGACTGGATAATGAAAACAACGACACTGGCCAACCACACTTGCTGCTCCAGGCAAACTTAACGGATTGTAAACCAAAGTAGCATCACGTTTTAGTCTACCAAGCTGTAAATGGGTATCCTGCTCTGCTCTTGAGTTAGGAAAGCAAAGGCAGCGAGTAAGGGAACCAGTCGCCCCCACTTCGTAAAGCTGAGACTTAGTTTAGTGAAGTCTCTAACACTTTATTCCCCACTGCCCTATCACCTTGATATTTTCTTGACATAACAGACTGACGATGTAGATTCTGCCGATGACTTGGCTCCTCTATCTCATAACCGTAACCAGATGCACCACGTGACGACAGGTCGATGTGAACAAATACAAAGATTACAAGATTAAATGCGGTAAATTATAGCAAGAATACTACTTGGAGAAAATTAATTACAAAATGTGGACTCATAATATCTTGGCAGCAATACAAACAAAGTTGGAGGGACTGACGTTATTATGAAAATTACGTAAAAGGTAAGACAAGCTTTAACTACACTGACAAACATTTGGAACCACAAGAAATCATGTGTAACGCACAAATAAGAATTTTCAACTCTAATGACGGGCCAGTCTTACAGTACTACTCTCAACGATAAAGAAAGCAATACAAATACTCGTAACATTCACGAAGTTACAGATTTTAATAAATACGTGCTAGTGCATAATTGAATGATTAAAATGGCATGATAAAATCATCAATAGCAAACTGATAAGAAAAAAATAAAATTATAAGTGGAACAAGAGATGAAGAAAGGGCACAGGCTTTGGATTGGAATTACATTGCGGAAATCAGCCGATAATGTTACAAGGTAGCCTTTGTTCTGGATTTCACAGGATAAGAGACAACGAGGAAAACCTACAATAATGTAGAGAAAGGAACTGGAGACAGACGTCAAAGATCTACAATTATGTAGAGAAAGGAACTGGGGACAGACGTCAAAGATCTACAATTATGTAGAGAAAGGAACTGGAGACAGACGTCAAAGATCTACAATTATGTAGAGAAAGGAACTGGAGACAGACGTCAAAGATCTACAATTATGTAGAGAAAGGAACTGGAGACAGACGTCACAGATCTACAATTATGTAGAGAAAGGAACTGGAGACAGACGACAAAGATCTACAATTATGTAGAGAAAGGAACTGGAGACAGACGTCAACGATCTACAATTATGTAGAGAAAGGAACTGGAGACAGACGTCAAAGATTTACAATTATGTAGAGAAAGGAACTGGAGACAGACGTCAAAGATCTACAATTATGTAGAGAAAGGAACTGGAGACAGACGTCAAAGATCTACAATTATGTAGAGAAAGGAACTGGAGACAGACGTCAAAGATCTACAATTATGTAGAGAAAGGAACTGGAGACAGACGTCAAAGATCTACAATTATGTAGAGAAAGGAACTGGAGACAGACGTCAAAGATCTACAATTATGTAGAGAAAGGAACTGGAGACAGACGTCAAAGATCTACAATTATGTAGAGAAAGGAACTGGAGACAGACGTCAATGATCTACAATTATGTAGAGAAAGGAACTGGAGACAGACGTCAATGATCTACAACTATGTAGAGAAAGGAACTGGAGACAGACGTCAAAGACCTACAATTATGTAGAGAAAGGAACTGGAGAAGGATGTGAAAGATCTTATTGAAGAATAGAAAGACCTTAAAAGGACGGCATAGCATTGGAAGGCTCTGAGTGAGTGTTTTGACAGTCTATGCTCCCCAAGTCGCTGAAGAGTAATGATAATAATGATGATAATAATGATGATGATGACTTCTTACTACCATTATCTAATCATGTTCAGACTGAGAACGGGCCACAGCAATGTCACCCATTCAACGATGTAAAAATCGGGCAGGTAGACATATATCCATGTGCAGCAGACAGGAAACAGTAGAAAATGTTCTAGAATGTCGTCTCCACGACAGGAGCTAATTGACAGCCTGATCTATAGCTCATGTATGGCGATGAGAGAGCTCCTGAGGCAAACCATCGACTTTATGGGAGAGATAGATGTGGTTATATGATAGTGAACGACGAAGAAGGCGACGAAAACCAGTAGAGTGATTATGCAGGGGTACGCGGTAACGAGAGAGCTGGCTGACTAGCCTCAAGAGCACCCATAGTTGGGACACTGGATATGGATAAGGAGAGATACTGAGGACAATTAATGTTAGAGAACGACACTGCAATAGAGGAATCAACAAGGTTAAGACTGTTGGAATTTGGCATCGAACGTAAGGCTAGCAGAGATGGAGGTATGAGAGGATGGAGGTATGAGAGGATGCATCCATCGTGTGTACAACCAGCGCGATACAGGAATATTCATACCCTTTGACATCTGTTGAGGGAGACTGAGCACCTATGGGTTTGCCCGGAGTGCAATGAAGTCGATTTTTTTCAACAATAACAATTATTTATTATTTATCGTACACGCAACTTCATAAGAGAGAGGTTGGTAAGAAAACGAAGATGGCTGTATACCGCTCCACCTATGTCCCAGTCTTGACATATGGATGCGAGTCATGGGCAATGACTACAACCCAAAAGCCAGATCCAAACCTCAGAAATGAGATATCTGAGGAAGGTGGTTGAAGTAACAAGAAGAGACATGGTCCGTAACCAGACGATACGTCAAGGCCTAAAATCCCACCTCCTGCAGACCCAAGTAAAACAGTCCCAACTAAGATGGTTTGGCCATGTCTGCAGAATGGGAGAAGATCGGCTACCACGATAAGGGAAACAAAGAGCCAGGGATCCAGACCCCCTGGACGACCTAGAGTCCGCTGGGAGGACAACATTAGACAATCTTTGAAGTACCGAGGACTAGAATGGAACCAGGCCAGGAGGAAGACAGCCGATAGTGATGCCTAGATGGCAGGGGGGATAGTGTGATTCGCTTGCATAGCTAGGTGGCGATGTCGCACGGAAGGTCCTGGGTAAGCCACTCACGTCTGTTGTTTTTCTGTTGTCTAGTGTTCTACTTCTTTTATTTCTTACGAGTGCCTGAAAACATACCTTTATTTATATTTGTCTAATATTTATTTCCTGTTTACAGGCCTCGGGTTTCCCTTCCTTATGTGTTATAAATGTTTAGCCGATAGGATAGTCTGGCGCTCTCTCTCTCTTCCAAACCTCTACACCTCACGGTAGAAGGGGAACGACTAAGTAAGTAAGCAACTTCATAGTGTAGGTACACATGAATTAGACAATGGTACAGTTTGTTATAACTTAAACAGAAAAAAAAAAACACACACAAACAAACAATAAACTAACTTTGTTCCTTTCTACTCGCTTGACGCACTAGTATTTGTTTTGCGTCCAGCTGTTGAATGCATAAAAGTTCGCACTGGTGAAAACCATGGACTCGTAGTGCAAATTATATTTTTACAGCCATTTCGATAGATGTATCAACTAGGGATAAAAAGAATGACGTCATAGGCTATCAATATCATTCTATAAATGGAAGTCCTACTTTTTTGCTTTCCATGCAGACGGACGATATTACAAAATGTGAAACCAGGCTTACTAAACTGCGTGCACATATTAATTTACCAAAATGGCAAAGCCAATTTGAGACTAGCTGTAGCAAATTCCAACTGTGGATACTGAATATAAATCAACAGTACTTTGGTGATTCCGCTGGCCAAGACCATCGAAAGCTTGGCATCGATTACAACATTGTCACTCTTTCCTTATAACCTTTCATCTTTCCATTCAGTCTGTCTCTCGTTCTCTCCAACACGCCATATCGATGCTTACTCTAATGATATGGAATTGTGTTGTTTCAGTTTTGTTGGGTGGGCATTTTTCTACCCTTGCACTTTATTTCGCTGGCTATGTATTCTCTAGGGCTATAAGCAAGTATCCATCAACCGAATACGAAATAAATACTGGTGCTCTCTCGTGATATGACGTTAGCTCCGAATATTCAATCTAATTTACCAGACATACAAAACGCACCCTGGTGAGGGTGAAAAACTGACGTTTCAGCACGCGAAGATGATATCATACTAAACTAAGGGTCTTTTTTATTTGGACATGTGCCCTAATATAACCCACTAGGTTGAACGGGACGCGCCTCGCCAAAACTTTATTTATTTTTTATTAAATCATACTAATTTCACTCAATCAGTGTATGTTCTCTTTGAGTTTTCGATTGGCATAGTGATAACAGCTCTTGTCTCTGGCGGTAAAAGTTACCGGTTTCGTGATAGAAACCATTTAGCATCACGCTCCAGTCTACCCAGCTGTAAATGGGTACCTGACTCATGTCTTGAGTTAAGGAAGGCAACGGCAGCATAGAAGGGAACTGGTCACTTCACCTCATGACGCTTGACATAGTAAAGTGAGGTCTCTAACATTTCACTCACCTACAGCAGTATCTGCAATGGGAGTTTTCTTTACCTAGTGCTCATGCTAGTTCTCATGCTCTAACAAGTTCTCATGATCTAACTAGTTCTCGTGCTCTAATTAGTTCTCATGCTCCAACAAGTTCTCGTGCTCTAACTAGTTTTCGTGATCCAACTAGTTCTCGTGCTCTAACTAGTTCTCGTGCTCTAACTAGTTCTTGTGCTCTAACTAGTTCCGTGCTCTAACTAGTTCTCGTGCTCTAACTAGTTCCGTGCTCTAACTAGTTCTAGATTCTCTAACTAGTTCTAGAGGCTCTAACTAGTTCTCGTGCTCTAACTAGTTCTCATGCTCTAACTAGTTCTCGTGCTCTAATTAGTTCTCGTGCTCTAACTAAATCTAGATGCTCTAACTAGTTCCCATGCTATAACTAGTTCTAGATGCTCTAACTAGTTCTAATGGTTTAACTAGTTCTCGTGGTCTAACTAGTTCTCGAGCTCTAACTAGTTCTAGATGCTCTATCTAGTTCTCGTGCTCTAACTAGTTCTCGTGCTCTAACTAGTTCTAGATGTTCTAACTAGTTCTCGAGCTCTGACTAGTTTTCGTGCTCTAACAAGTTCTTGTGCTCTAACTAGTTACTGTGATTTAACAAGTTCTTGTGCTCTAACTAGTTCTAGATGCTCTAACTAGTTCTCGTGCTTTAACATGTTCTCGTGCTCTAACTAGTTCTCGTGCTCTAACTAGTTCTCTTGCTCTAACTAGTTCTAGATGTTCTAACAAGTTCTCGTGCTCTAACTAGTTGTCGTGCTCTAACTAGTACTCGTGCTCTAATTAGTTCTAGATGTTCTAACTAGTTCTCGTGCTCCAACTAGTTCTCGTGCTCTAACAAGTTATAGTACTCTAACAAGTTCTCGTGCTCTAACTAGTTCTAGATGCTCTAACTAGTTTTCGTGGTCTAACTAGTTCTCGTGGTCTAACTAGTTCTCGTGCTCTAACAAGTTCTCGTGCTCTAACTAGTTCTTGTGCTCTAACAAGTTCTTGTGATCTAACTAGTTCTCTTGCTCTAACAAGTTATCGTGCTCTAACAAGTTATCGTGCTCTAACTAGTTCTCGTGCTCTAACAAGTTCTTGTGCTTAAACTAGTTCTCATGCTCTAACAAGTTCTCGTGCTCTAAATAGTGCTCGTGCTTTAACTAGTTCTCGGGCTCTAACAAGTTCTCGTGCTCTAACTAGTTATAGAGATAGAGCTCTTATTAAATTTAAGACAATGAGGAGAACTGCAGTAAGACTATGATAAGACGAAAATAGATAGTGCACGTCTTACTAGGACTCAGAACAAAGAAACGGCCTCCGTTATGACCAGAAGTTCTTCCCTAGGGACAAATAAACGAAAACGGGATATTAAAAAAAGAAAACGAGAACTAATCTAAATGAACTAATCTAATTCAATACCATATTCAATACCATAATACCCGCCGTAAGTACGTCGGTCGGTCACATTTTGCACACCGTCATTTGCGCACTTTTTCTATTTTCGAGAGAGTACATTAGCTTTCAACCACAGCTAATGGGGTGCAACTGTGGTTGAAAGTTAGACAATAATTGTATTGTTTCCCCTTATATGTACTCTCTCGAAAATAGAAAAAGTGCGCAAATGAAGGTGTGCATGAACAGTTTGATTATGGAAAAAAGCCAACAACACGATTGATAAACAGTACATGAACTGGAGTTTTGTCAAACTTCAAACGTTGTTCTCAGAGGCAGTAAGTCGACCATGGCGTCTCAGCGGCAGTAAGTCAACCAGGGCAAGATTTTAAAAGATGCGCGAAAAATTACGAGACATGTTGTCATAAAAGAAAAGTTAGTTATTTAGTCAATTTACGGTCCATTAGATTATTATCACTGCTTCACATGTCATTTAGGTAAGGTTACTCCATGTCTTCATATTTAATACATCCATATAATTTTCACTACAAATATCTAATGACGGTCGCCTGCAATGAAGTGACCACAGTAGTGATAGTACCGTCTGTAATACATGTAACAGAAACAATACACTATAATTAATAACCTGTCAATGTTGACGGGTTATTGCTAGTATATATATATATATATATATATATATATATATATATATATATACACACACACACACACACACACACACACACACACACACACACACACACACACACACACACACACACACACACACACACACACACACACACACACGGGCTGTAAATGGAAATCGTCGTTGTCACTCTGGTAAAATCCAATGAGACATGTTTTTACAAGTTGTATTGCTCTTACACGTTCTGGCGCGCTTACTAGTTTTGGTGCTCTTACAAGTTTTAGTGCCCATGCAAGTTCTGACGCCTTTACTAGTTTTAGTGCTCTTACAAGTTCTAGTGCGTTTAATAGTGTAATACTTTTACAAGTTCTAGTGGGCTCGCTAGTTTTAGTGCCTTACAAATTCTATTACGCATACTAATTTTAGTGCTCTTACTAGTTTTAGTGCGCTTACAAGTATTAATGCGCTTACTAATTTTAGCGCTTTTACATGTTCCAGTGCGCTTACTGGTTTTAGTACGTGTAACTGTACTTTTTCTCTTGTTGAGGTGATCACTGGCCCAAGACAGTATACATGTTGTTAGGTGTGTAGTGCGAGCGGATGATGAACTGAGTGTGGGTGCGAATGAAGGCGCGAATGTGTTTAGGCTCGTATATATGTAGACCCTGCAACCCATACACTCACATGCAGTAGTCAAGGATGCTTGGACACTGCAGGCACGTTTCAAAACATTTATTGACGAGAACACACATGGTATCAACAGGAACAGTCAGTGTAAACAAGGTCATGCTGACCGGAAATCGATAGGTATACATTAGGCATTCAGCAAGCTGGTAAACATTTGAATATTCGTGCATGGTCAATACAATGTTCTTCAATAAGTACAGTTCGTGGCGTCGCCCTGGGATTACTGACTAAACGCGTCAGATACCTTAATCACTTTGACACATAGGTGCAACTTGGCATTCCCCGCCAATTGCACATTATCAGGCTGTAGTATAATAGCCGAAAAACACAGGCCTCGTTCTGACGTCGGCTGTGTACTTCTGATAAGCAGGTTACCATCAACCCTGCAGTAATGCGTATGTGGACATAAATATGCCGCCAATCTGCGGCTCCCACAATATATCTTCGTCACTGGATTTCTGGATGGTATGAAGACTAATAGTCTTGGATGGCTACCTCGAGCACAAAATATAAGTTCTGAAATGGAGGACCGGTGAGCTGCAGTTCACAGACTAGGCAATCTTCTAACATGTTCTGCTACCGAAAGCATAGTAATGGAAAAAGTCGGTATTACCTGTAACCGAGTCCACAGAACTTAACAAGGAACTCTGCTGTCATTCCAACGCACAGAGATTCACTTGGGAAAACTGCCAGTGCAGTCACTTCGAAGATTCCTCCCCGAAAAACACAATGGACTCTCGTCCCTACAGAAACCAGGACACTTCCCGGCTTGCCGGAAGTCTAACTCAACTCCCGCTTTAAAAAAACCTGCCCATGGACATACGCCCGAACTGTCTACCTTTGACCCTAAAGGTCAAACACAATGAATGGATAAACAAGGGAAGACAACCCCTAATCAACCTGACATCGCAGGTAAAGACACAATTATTCTTATGATAAAAACATAAGCAAATAACTTGACAGATGACTCCGTCAAAAATGACAGCAACATATTACTACAACCCCCCTGTAAAAAAAAAAATGAAATTTTTTTTTTTTTTTTTTAATATGTCCATGAGCAAGATTGCACAAGTATCACTTATGTGCTCATGAAAAAAATGAACCTAATATCAGGTACAATAGACGCATAAACAAAGCGTCTGAAGAGGATACAAATCATCTCCCAACATAGGAGAAAATATCTCCTTTAAGCCAAACAAACTAAGGGGGTACCATTAAAGAAACCTAAGTTGCTGGCAATACCAATCATATATCAATCATTACTAAATACTATAATTATAGCAATATACAAATGTCATGAATTACAATGCTATATTAGCAACATATCACTGATGGATGGACAAAATGAAATTTGTTAAATTATCTAAACATCATCCAAATACATTTGTATTACAACATATTAGGATATTAAGGACAGACAAAAGTCTGAAAGTGTATCAGGAAAAACTAGGACACAAGATTTAACTGGAATCATGTGGGCATCTGGACAATATGTCCGCCATCACATTATCCGAACCACGGATAGCTCGCACCGTGAAATGGAAAGGCTGAAGAGCAATAGCATAACGAGTAGATCTCGAGCTCTTCAAATCCTTACTTTGCATAGCCGTAAGAGCTTTTTGGTCGGTTTCCATAAAGAAATGTGCGCCCAGAAGGAACCTTTGTAGCTTAAGAATGGACCAAACCATAGCCAACAATTCACGGTCTAAAACCGAGTAATTCCTTTCTGCCGCATTTAGCTTCCTAGAAATATACATTACAGGATGCAGAGTTCCTGAATATTCCTGCATTAGTGCCGCTCCAATCCCAGTGGAAGAGGCATCACTACGAAGAACAAAAGTCTTATCAATCGTTGGTAGTCTTAAGATAGGATGAGATGAGAACAAATTCTTAACCTGATCCAATGAAGATTGGCATTCCTGGGACCAACGCACCATATTAGGAGAACCTTTTTTCAATAACGATGAAAGTGGTGCCATAATGGAGGACAGATTCTCAATGAATCTTCCATAGAATTGTATCAATCCCAAGAGACTACGCACTTGCTTTTTTGTCTTCGGAACCGAGATATTTAATATCTTCGAAATGTTTTGGTCCTCTGTCTTCAACAGACCATGACCAACTCGATGACCTAGGAAGGAAATTTCACTAAACCCAACAAAAGCTTTAGAGGGTTTTGCAGTCAAACTATGCTCACGTAGAGTAGATAGCAATTCCTTTAGACCCAAATAGTGTTCTTCCCAAGTATCGCTGAAAAGACAGATGTCGTCTAAATATGCGATGACATCTGCACGATCTGATAGAATTCGTCGCATCATGCGCATGAAAGTCGCTGGGGCGTTCATAAGCCCGAAAGGCATAAAATTCCATTGAAACAGACCCCTAGGTGTCGAAAAAGCAGTGAGAGGTTTGGCGTGTTCCGTCAGTGGGACTTGCCAATAACTTTTCGACAAGTCTAGTTTAGTAAAGAATTTAGCTTTAGAAAGTCTAATAAGTAGATCATCTAATAATGGCATAGGTTCAGCATCGAACTTCGTAACTTGATTTAATTTGCGATAGTCAACGCAAAGACGTATGTTATTGTCTTTCTTTCGAACAATAACTATCGACGAAGAATAAGCTGAAGTGGATGGTTCAATTATTTGCAGTTGAATCATTTCATCCAATTCTTTCTCGACTTGTGCTTGAAAATGAATAGGTATTGGGTATGGTCTTACTCTGATCGGATTACGATCAGTAAGTATGATGTCATGTTCTATGACATCTGTGTGTCCAGGAATGTCGGTAAGGACATCCTGATATGATTGTAGCGTAGAGGATACTTGACGTTGCTCCTCAAAAGACAAGTTCGAAGAGATTGTAACGTCCCTCCACGATTCCGTTGAATTCAGTGGAATCGCAGGAAGAGGTAAGTTAACGTCAGAAAAAATAGTTTCCTCATCCTGTATAACGGACAGGGATGAGATGTGACCATGTTGGACTGGAGAGTCGTCCGTCGTCTGGAAAATAGGCTGCAAATAGTCTGGACGTTCAATAAACTCTGTTAGCATATTTATATGGAAGGTTTTATGCTTTCCATCCACATCGACGATGTAGTCGACATCGGAAATTTTGGAGACTATAGTGTATGGACCTTTCCATGAAATGAGAAGTCTATTCTATCTTGAGGGAAGTAAGACATATGCTTTGTCTCCAGGACAAAGTTGACGTAGGCGTCTTTTCTTGTTAGCAAATCGCCTAGCTTTTTCTTTCGCAAATTCGGAAGATGAAGTTGCTAACCTGCACGATTCGATAATCTTTTCTCTAAGAGCAATGACATATTCATATGACGATTGTGTATCATCGTCAATATTATCAGAAGTTATCAAATCGTGTAACAAGGACATCGGACCAAAGACAAGTTCGAAAGGAGAAAACCCTGTATGCTCGTTGGGAACTTCTGTATAGGCAAAGAGGACTGCAGGTAAAACCCTGTCCCAATCTTCGGGATGATCCTCCGTTATCTTGCCAAGTAAGTTCTTTAGTGTCCTGTTAAGACGTTCTACCAATCCATTGGACATTGGATGATAAATACTACTGAGAGACCTTTTAATGTCTAACGTAGCCATTACCTGAGACATAACGTCCGAAATTAACTGAGTGCCGTGGTCCGACAGTATTTCTCCGGGGAATCCCAGACGAGAAAATATGAGCCAAAGAGCATCAGCGATATCGACAGTTGATATGCTCTTCAGAGGAATAGCCTCTGGCCAACGCGTGCACATGTCCACGCAAGTGAGGATAAATTGGTGTCCTCTGGCTGACTTAATCTTGAACGGACCAATGATGTCTATAGCCATTTTCTGAAACGGCCGAATCGGAATATCTGCAGCCTGAATAGGAGCAGCATGTCTCGGACCTCTAGACTTGACCTCTTGACAAATTTTGCAAGATCGGCAATAAATTCGGATGTCTTTATTCACGAATGGCCAAAAGAAGGACGCAAGGACTCTAGTTTTAGTTCTGGAAAAAACCCATGTGTCCAGCACACTGAGAATCGTGTGCATGCTGAAGAATTAAGGCTCTCATACACTTAGGCACAAGAATTTGCGAGTGCATAGACTTGTCCGAGTGTTGTACCATCCGTACCAATATACCATTCTTCATAGTAATATACGATTTGTGATTCGTATTTTGATTGTGATCCCCTTTCTTTGCAAGAAGGAAGAATTTCTTCAAAGAAGGATCCTCTTCTTGACGTTTAACAAACGAGTCATGGGAAATCACCAAGTGCTCGTCTTGGCTATCAACTTCATTACTATTATCCGATGAACTCGGGGGATTAAGAGCTTGAGCTCTTGTCACCACTGCATTGACCGTTTGAATGTTTTTTTTCTCCCAACTAGAAATTTGTTGCGGGGTGCATTCCTTAACACCATGAATACGACCGATTATAAGATCCGCAATAGGATTAGGAAGAAGACATGCATGGACATCTCCTAAGAAGAAGGGAGTGTCAATCCTAATAATAGCAGTAGGATAACTTTCCATAGTACCACCAAATGTAACACATTTGATTGTTTTTCCAGTGGCACAGCAAGGATCTATCAGAGACTCCCTAACCCCGACGGTAGTACATCCCGAATCGAAAAGTACTGAGACTAGCCTATCATTTATTAGACCTTTATGTAAGATGAGAGATCCTCTCCCATCATGCGCAACTGTAGCAGGTAGAGCAGGAAGAGGGTGACCACAACTTAGAGTAGATACAGTCGATGAGTCGAACAATGTTAAGCATTGGGGCATTCAGTTGCTCTCCCAAAATCGAAAGCACAACCAGTGATAGCCCTAGAGTTACCACTATCATTTACTGTATTACAGGCTCCATCAAACTCTTGTTGTGCAGAGTTTGCCTGTTGGAAAGGTCTTTTTTTGTTAAATCTAGGTCTGCCTCGATTATCATTTCCCCTGTAATTATTTCGACTATCATTTCCCCTGTAATTATTTCGACTATCATTTCCCCTGTAAAAAAAAAAAGACTTGTGCCCATAGTGAGTGGGATATAAAGGAATTATTTTCCACAGGTACTCAAGTGATTTTTTGTTACATTATAAACAAGAGGACCATACAAGGTTTTTTGTCTAAGACTAAGAGAGTGAAATAAAGTGAAGTGAGTATACAAGTCTAGCATTTCAGACTTGTCTCCCATTGAGGTGGGATAAGGTAATTGTTGAATTTTTCAGGTTACTGATCTCATTAGACAGAATGTCTACATTGGATTTCTTCATCCAGCAAGGGTTGACCCTTGGTAAGTCTGGTAAAGAATTGGAAGAATATTCATCTGCTCTATTCGCCATTGCATTAAAGTCAGATGAAAAGAAACAAAAAGAGGAAATTAAATTGAAAGCAGAAGCTGAACAAAGGAGAGCAGAAGCTGAACTAAAGAAGCTAGATGCTGAGAATAGAAGATTAGAACTTGAAGAGAAAAGGTATCAAAGAGAAGCTGCTGCAGAGGAGAGAAAAGCTCAAGCTGAGGAAAGAAAATTCCAGATGGAAATGGAAGACAAAAAACTTCAACTTCAAGCTGCTGCTGAGGCTGAAATTAGAAAAATGGAACATGAGGAAAGAAAACAGAAAATGGAACTTGATGAAAGACTCGCAACTTTGGAGTTAGAGAAATTGAAATTGGCTAGTACGGGTGCTCAGCAAACAACTTCGAGTACGACAAAGGAGTTTGTTAATAGGATTAAATTGCCTCATTTCAACCCTTTAAAGGATGACGTAGCAGATTATCTAGATAGATTCCAATTTTTATGCGATACGCATAACATAAAAAAAGAAAAATATGTTGAACAACTGATGGAATTTTTTACAGGTGACATAGTGACTACTCTTATGACAATAGACGAACATGACAGGACTAATTATGATGTTGTCAGAGCAGCATTGCTAAAAAAATACCAACTAAAAGAAGAAGACTGTCGTCTTCGTTTTAGGACAATGTTGCCAGAAAATGGAGTAGATTTCTCTGATGTTGTTACAAAAATACGTCGTACATTTACACGATGGGTTGAGTTTCTCAGACTGAGAAAACATATGAAGGTCTAATGGACTTATTATTGCGAGATAAGGTTTTGTCATCTGTTAATGATTCTTTTCTTGCATTCCTTCATGAGCGTAAGCCTAAAAACTTAAAAGATATGGAGGAATACTGTTGTCAGTATGCCACCGCGCATCCCCATGCTACAGTTAGCAATTCTAAAGTGAAAGAAGGGTTGCCAGCTGCTTCGGCAACACCATATGGCCCTAATTTCAAAAAAAAATTTCAGGGTGCTCAACAAAACTGGAATAGGGGAAGTAATCAGAATTACACTCAGAAGCGGAGTAATCCAACACATTATGGTTCTTCGTCTATGAATTGGAGACAAGATGGTAGTTCTCGTAATTTTAATGGTAATAATCTTAGACACTTTCGCAAGGGTTATCGTAATAATAACCATTCGAGCTTTCGAGATAACCATTCTCGACGTCAAGATTATGACGATGGTGAATTTAGAAACCGGGATTCAAACCGGAATGATGATTACAATAGGCAATATGATAACAATTACAGGGAAAATGACAGCAACAGTACGCTTACAAGCATTAATGCGCTTACTAGTTTTAGTGCTGTTACACGTTCTTTGCGCTTGCTAATTTTAGTGCTCTTACATGTATTAGTGCGATTACTAATTTTAGTACTCTTACACGTTCTAGTGCTCCGAAAAACGTTCACTATTGATGATTGGGTCAACGACATAAACGGTCCTAGATTGTAGAGAAAGCGTGAGTGCGGATGTGTGCGTTAGGATGTTTGAATGTCTTGGACAATAATTATACACCCGACTGACGGGAAAGGAAACCAAAGTGAGGTTGTCAGGGTCTGGTAAGGACTTGAGCGGGAGGCCATAACGAATGAGAAGTGACTAGCGGACAAGCCAGACAGCATGTAATCGATACAATCTTCCATCGTGAAAATTAAAGGTCTACGACAATATAGAGAAAAAGGAAGGGAAGATTGGTGGGAAAAGGTATAAAAGAATAATGAGGAGAAAATTGAACGAAAGACGAAAAATAAATAGAGTAATAGGCTGCAAGGAACAAGAAACATAAAGGAAGAGTAGGATTAAAGGAATAATAGAAAAGGAAAGAGCCGAATTAATAGAAAATGGACGAAACAACCATTTTAAAAAAGTACATTGCACAGACTATGCCAGAGTGGAATAAATAAGGGGAAAAAACCCAAAAACAACAACGGAAAAAAAAAAAGGAAAAGATGGAACAAAAAAATATGAAGAGAAGATGAAGAGAAATACGGAAGTAAGAAGAACAAAGCGAACGGGCATGTGACCGACAAAATATGTGTAATTAAAAACTGTGTGTGTGTGAGAGAACTAAACGACAGTGTGAGAGAGAGAATTAAACGACAGTGTGTGAGAGAGAATTAAACGACAGTGTGTGAGAGGGAATTAAACTACAGTGTGTGAGAGAGAATTAAACGACAGTGTATGAGAGGGAATTAAACGACAGTGTGTAAGAGAGAATTAAACGACAGTGTGTGAGAGGGAATTAAACTACAGTGTGTGAGAGAATTAAACGACAGTGTATGAGAGGGAATTAAACTACAGTGTGTGAGAGAGAATTAAACGACAGTGTGTGAGAGGGAATTAAACGACAGTGTGTGACAGGAAATTAAACGACAGTGTGTGAGAGAGAACTAAAGGACAGTCTGTGACACAGAACTAAACGACAGTCTGTGAGAGAGAACTAAACGACAGTGTGTGAGAGAGAACTAAACGAAAATCTGTGAGAGAGAACTAAACGACAGTCTGTGAGAGGGAACTAAACGACAGTGTGTGAGAGAGAACTAAACGACAGTGTGTGAGAGAGAACTAAACGACACTGTGTGAGAGAGAACTAAATGACAGTGTGTGAGAGAGAACTAAACGACAGTGTGAGAGAGAGAATTAAACGACAGTGTGTGAGAGAGAATTAAACGACAGTGTGTGAGGGAGAATTAAACGACAGTGTGTGAGAGAGAACTAAACGACAGTGTGTGAGAGAGAACTAAACGACTGTGTGAGAGAGAACTAAACGACAGTGTGTGAGAGAGAACTAAACGACAGTGTGTGAGAGAGAATTAAACGACAGTCTGTGACACAGAACTAAACGACAGTCTGTGAGAGAGAACTAAACGACAGTGTGTGAGAGATAACTAAACGACAGTGTGTGAGAGAGAACTAAACGAAAATCTGTGAGAGAGAACTAAATGACAGTCTGTGAAACAGAACTAAATGAGTCTGTGAGAGAGATAGAACACTAAACGATAGTGTCATCACGAAAGTGAAAAGTGTCTATTTACAAACATACATTTACAGAAAACAACCTCACCTTAAGTTATGCACATTACACATTTTAAGAACACAAAGTAGTCAACTCACCAACCAAAGAAAAACCCTCGAATTGTTGAACAGTAAATCACCAGTAAGAATCTCCCTCAAATTTACAAGAAGCGTCAACAAACGCTTTGATTCTCTAGGGGAGAGCTATTAAAATAAAGCGGAAAATTCCGCACTAAATTGTCACGGCCAAACAGGATGTTAATAAATATCGGATACACGCCAGAAGTATCCAAAGCAGTGTAAGCCATTCCATTAGCAAACACGCGCAACTCCTTCTGCTGTCCAAGTTGGTGTTCTGACATTGGATCAAACCATCCGCGGCATCGATACCACCGGTTTACTCACTCCTCACTACACCCAGTCAAGATAGATGAACCGGCGGTTTAATACAGAGTCAACCAACTACTTTTCCTTCAAAATAACAAATACTTTGATGGAGAGCCAAAATAATGTTCCCATCTATTGTGTACTTTAAGAGTGCAGGAAAGCATTTTGGAGACGAATTTGAATTTAATCTTTATGTACATTTACGATACTACTAGTCGAATAAGGTAATTGGAAACGCAGACTGATACACAAGGTAGAAAGTGTTTACAATTTTTTTTTTTTTTTGAGTACTCGCATGGCGGCCACTAGCAAAGCTGAAGTTGTCGCCTTTAATGGTGGAAGATGTTTGAATAGATTATATGATAAGTTGTGCTCAAAACGTTAACTACACAGTTTGTCAATAACATCTAATGCGCAGAATATGTCTGGCATCATTTTGGAATCTGTGTCGGAAAGTAAGAAACAAAAATTATAGAATATAGTAATGAAAGGGTAGACAGTTAAAAAGAAATCTTACAAGGAAAGACTTAATTGTGGAGGGTTTGGGAAAAAACAGAAAGTTTAAAAAATAAATCTTATCAGGAAGGACTAATAAGTGGGGTGGGGGAGACACACACACACACACACACACACAGTGAGAGAGAGAGAGAAAGAGAGAAAGAGAGAGAGAGAAGGAAGGTGGGAGGGGAAAGAAAGCTGAAGAAACAAACCTTACCAAGGACAAGTGGAAAAAAAAAGAAAGTTTAAACAAATATATTTTAAAGAAAATCTAGAACGCGAAATAAGGTGGAGGGGGAAGATCAAACAGTGTCAGAAAAAGCTAGAAAGTTTTTTTAAAAAATCTTCTCGGTGATAGGTTAGAAAAGTGAAAAAAAATGTTGTCATGACACGTTAGAATGCGAGGGAGAAAATTTGCCTGGAAAATATAGAAAGTGGAAAGAAAAGAAAACAAAACTAAAAGAAAGAAAGAAAATCATTTTAGGAAAAGCTTATATTAGTTAACGATCCAATTATGCAATGGCCCAGGCAAAATCTTATATGTGAGTAACCACAGAGAACAGGCATTCCCCCTGCATGGGAACGTAGCTGACATCAAAGTAGCAACAATAAAGAGGGGAATGTCATAGACGGCGCAGGCAGAGGCAACGTTTAGACAGGTGACCACAGCTGAAAATATATTCAAGGCAGAAGAGTGGAGTAAATCAGATGACAGCTGGATGAATTACCAGCAAGTCATCATCACCCTTGGAAGAGAGTGCAGAACTTGGGCCAATGGGAGGGCAGAGCTGGAAATTGATCAAACTGATAAATGATCATGCTGGGGATGATGATGCCATTGTTTACACTGATGGGTCTGTAATCAGTGGTCAGAAATCTGGGTGGGGCTTCTCTGCTAGAGTAAAGGGCAGAGTCGTCGCTGAACAAAGCGGGGCTTACGTGACAACCTCTAGCATGAGAATAGAGTTAGAGACAGCTACTGCAGCCTAAGGTGGCTGTCTGAAACTTCATTAACAAATGCAGTTATTGTTGATCAGAACCTGTTGATACTGAACCTAGAATAGTGAAGTCTCTAACACTTCACCCCCCCCCCCCCTACGGCAGTATCTGCTATGATATTACCTTTTATTTTATTTAAACTTCACACCACAGAATAACAGGGCTTTGTGGGCTCGTTGTGTGCATTTTATGGTATATGACATATATACGCATAGTTTGTTGAGTACGTATGTCAATAAATATGTATATGTATTATATAGAGCCCTTCCTGTTATACGAAAATGAGTCATGGATAATTAGTAAAGAAGCAAGCAAATCCCTGGACGTCACAGAGATGTGGTTTTATTAAAAAAATATTAAGAATACCACAGACAGCTAAAAGGAGTAATGAGGATGTCCTTAAAAAAAATCCAGTGAGCAAAAGAAGCTTATTACCCATTTTAGAAGGAAACGATCAATTTTTTTCTTCAGGTGAAGGCATGTTATGAGACGAGGAAAGCAGGAATATATTGCGGAAACACGAAGGCTGCAGGAGAAAAAAGAAACAGCGAGATAGCATCTAGGAGACATGGCACGGACAGAAGTCAGCAGAATTTATACACGACAAATACACTTTGAAACATGGAGAACAAACAAAACTACAACCAAAAAGTTACAGACTGTCAAAGCTGGAGACGAGCAGCAGTGAAAAGAAAGGATCGCCTATAGCAGCTGACGTGGTATTTGATGAAGAAGAATAAATCTTAACATTCTAAGAGGCTAATAAATCTTAACATTCTAAGAGGCTAATAAATCTTAACATTCTAAGGGGCTAATAAATCTATACATTCTAAGAGGCTAATAAATCTTAACATTCTAAGAGGCTAATAAATCTAAACATTCTAAGAGGCTAATATATCTAAACATTCTAAGGGGCTAATAAATCTAAACATTCTAAGGGGCTAATAAATATATACATTCTAAGAGGCTAATAAATCTAAATATTTTAAGAGGCTAATAAATCTAAATATTCTAAGAGGCTAACTTCACATTACTGTATAAATGAAGGCACACCCATACGGCTATTTTGACATTGTTGTTTTAAAGATTTGTTTTTACGTTTGAGTTCATCATTATCTTCGTCATGATTTTCCTGTGTGCTCCTTACTTATCATGGAACCACCACTACAGCTGGAAGCCTGCACCAAGCACTCATGTGCTCCTTACTTATCATGGAACCACCACTACAGCTGGAAGCCTGCACTCTTGGAGCAATGGTTTCTGTAGCAATTTATTTAACATGACGAGGCTGCCAGCCTCAATACACATCCTCTTATTAGTCGCGTAATAAAATCCCACAGGAACTCCTAAAGGAAACATGTCAAGCACGTTTTGTGGCTTACCTCTGTACTTTCAGATAACACATATCGATTTCCCTATCACACAACTAGTATTTTGTCAATAAATTAACCTTATCAGAAACACAAACAAAAATCAATATTTCTCATATTCGAGATAGAAAAGGAAAGTTTATTTCTTAAACAGACGCGAAAAGATTGGGTTGTTTTTTTTTTTTCTTTTAAAAAATAAGATACCATTTTATGCAGAATTCTTGTCAGACTTAAGGATTTATTTTATTTACACCTCTCTAAGTTAGATATTTATACAGGGATGTAAACATGTTAGGATGGGTACACAAAGGCACGTGGCGTATGATGAAATTATCGATCTTCAGAAGAAGAGAAATCTGTTCTTTGTCAAGACCTAATTGCGATGGCAGCCAAGACATCCTTGATTTCCACCGGGAGACTAAAGTTAGGACACTGGGTACAGTGTTCACAAAATCACTGTTTACGCTAAGGTAATCGATTCCTAAAGAACAACATACGTTTTGTTGCTTTGAACACGAATATTTCGTTTAAAACAAACTCCACAAAAATAAACCACGATTCCAAAAAAGGACTGCGGAAATATATTTTAAAGAATGCGATACTAACACGACCACAGGAACAAATATTAATATTGGACGATCCAACCATATCTTAGGAAATCAATGCCACAATAAAAGATCCAAATATAGTCACAGGAATCGATGCTGCTAGAATAATAAAACGATCCTCCCAACACGAACCTGGGAACTGATGTAACAAGAAGATAATCTAAGTGTCCGTGGGCAACTACATTGCATTAATAAAAGTGGAGCATAAAGAGATCCTATTGTAGCATATTTGAGATGAGTACTACAATTTACCAGAAAATGCGCTGAAAAAAAACAACGGTAAATCAGGCTACTGGCCTTAGTTAGTCCTTCAGTTAATAGGCTGTCCATTAGTTCACAGACTGTCCATCAGTTAACAGACTGTTAATCAGTTAACAGACTGTCCATCAAGTTAACAGACTGTTCATCACTTAACAGACTGTCCATCAGTTAACAGACGGTCCATCAGTTAACAGACGGTCCATCAGTTAACAGACTGTCCATCAGTTAACAGACTGTCCATCAGTTAACAGACTTACTTAAGGCCGTCAGTGAAGCACCTCATGAAGATTAATTATACTACAATTCCCTAAGGAGATTGGGCCTTTAACAAATTTGTGCCAGGTCGTCCTGTCCCGTGACATCTGCTCAAAGTCTGTCCATCTCATCTTCATGTCCTTCACGTCTATCCCCAGTTCTCTTCTTCGTGTGTTCCTTGATCTCTTGTCACAAATCGGCAAAAATCCTCTTGTGATTATCTCTTACCTCCCTTGCTTGACATACCACTTACGAGAAAATCCGATAGACATAAATAAATCCTCATACGGTTTTGTTATCGCAGAATTAGAACACTTGATTATTCGTAATATCTCCTTTAGGATCGTTCGGAATTGGATTATATTTGACAGATATAAAGCAGAACTATTAAGAAGTCCAGGGAACATCGTTTGGAATGACTACAGGATGTTACTGTGGATATATTGTAAGGTTTGCTACAAAAGTTACACAAATCGGCCTGACGGACTGAAAAAGTCGAATCGGAAAGAAATTATCCAGAATGCCACTATATAAGGAAGCAGTGAAATTCAAATGAGACACACATATATGGTAGATGGTTGAAAGGGGCGTGCTACAAAGAAAAGTAGCAAACACCTATTTTAAAAAAATGAGACACACGCTACGAAAATAAGTCGATGAAGCAGACGTCTGTATGAGAGCTTGATCTTACTTATCATTAGCATCGAAACCTCCACATTTTCTTTTCCACAGTACAAGCTGGAAGAATACTGCCACTGTGTGCAATTAAATTCTAAACAGCTGCAGTCGGCGTAGTGCTTGTGAAACTGAGGGTATGTTTATTAGTCTTATAAAATACATTAGGTTTGATGTACATTTACAAAGTGATGTACATTTTGTGCTTGATTTTTCATGTCTATGTTTTTGCATTGATGTGTATTTTATGCCTGACTCTTCATGTCTATATTCTTGCTTATGCCTGTTTCAAGCTTGGTTTCATCACAAAATATAACCACACTCCCCTACAGCATTGGCGTAGCTAGAGTCCTTGCCAGGGCTGGAATTCACTAGCGAACAAAACGATCAGCCCTTTTCAGAGCTGGCTTTTAATGCTGAGCACAAAGAGTTCGCCTTTTCTTTATTCACTAGGCATCTTTTGTCTAGACCTTTATGGTTAATGTATTAATAATGTATTATATCACGTACGGCATACTCCCCTGACGGATTCTATGACTTCATGACGTTGTGTCATAAACAAAAAACGACGTACCTCCTCGACAGACTATACGACCTCATGACGTTGCGTTATTAAATGAGGATTCTGATCACAGGGCCAGTCATCACAGAAGGGGGCGTCTTCACTAAAAAGGTACCATACACTGGACGTGTTTTGTTTCAGGTTTCAATCAGTGTGGACCATGGGACACTAAAACAGAGTGAAATGTGAATAGTGGATCATCGCTGCTACCTGGCCTCAGCATTATGACTTAGGACCAGGAGTCGTAACCATGCCAATCATGTGTGTAACTCGTGCACCCGTTGACCATCACTGCTACCTGGCCTCAGCATTATGGCTTTGAGAACCAGTATTTTATCCACGTGATACAAGCTAAGTCCACCTAACGAGAAGATACCACCGAGTCTAAAAAACTGTGTATGATGACATAAACTATTATTGACACTAATTATTCTTACTGAATTCTCCCGTGCAATATTGTTGTGTAAATTATACTTTTATACATTTTATTCCTTAACTATATATTTGTTACATCATTATAAATAAATTGTTAAATCATTACAATTGGTCCCCACCTACCTCTCAGCTCTCACCTGTGGCTCCAAGTAGCTGGTGCATGCACAGCGGCCACACCCCGGTACACCGCCTCGACTGGCGGGCTAAACCAGGTGAGGGTAGCCGAGGAGGATTCAAACCCTCGGTGAAAAACAGGGCTTGTCTACCTAGCATGTGAAGACTGGATTTGGTGGACTATGCGGACGAAGCCATTAGATGGCTCAACGGATATGAAGGCAACTACCAGCAGCGCGGAGTGGAACGCAAAAAGCACGGCGAGACACTTAGAACGCCCTGGTCGTCTACTGCATCCCGTGTTGTCTCCAGTCGTCTCGATAATATCTTGCCACTGGACCAGATAATTCAAGACGAGAGAGTGAGAATGACGATTAGCGCTACTCTTCCTCACTTAAATCCAAATACAGCGAAAGTCACAGCTTCAAACAGAAACATACAGACACTACACTCAAAGACCTGGGCCGATGGGGGAGTGGCGAACCAGAAAGTGTGGATACACTCAAGCTGCAGCCACAATCCTGCACACAGGCGGCTCAGGCCATAGGGTTGTTTCTCGCTGGAACTTTGAAGCAGCGGCAAGATCCGGCAGCCCCCTGAGCGACTGAGCAGCCCTCTTTAGGATCACTCTGCTCACCTCCATGGCATGAGGAAGAGGCTAGAAAAGGGGCCCTGAACATAGCCTGCTTCAACCTACTCTGACCAGCTTCACGCGGCTGGAGGGCACCCCAATCATGCGTTCGAACAAAAAATAAGAAAAAAAATGAAGGTGCTTACCTTCGGCACGTGGACCGTGCGAACATTACTCCACAATACCCTGGCCGACAGACCTGAAAGACGGACTGCACTTGTGGCCAAAGAACTGGCGCGCCATGTCGATATAGCAGCCCTAAGCGAGACGCGACTACCAGAAGAAGGTCAGATTACTGAAATTGGAGGTGGCTACACATTTTAGATCAACGGCTCGCACAGCGGAACAGCAAAGTGCGTGGCGCACTAGAGGCGTGACGGGAATAGAAAAAGACAACGGCTAGCCACCGTGGAAGAGATTGGGGCCTTACCAGGTACATCCTACAGAATGTAATGAGATCACAACCAAAAGACAAGAACCGATATGTAGAGAACTCTCTGTCCCCTGGGGAAGAATCTGCTGTACAAACTAACAAGGAAGAGGCAACTCCTCTAATGAATAAGGAAGTATATAATGACGAGTGTTCCTCAAATTCTGTTGAAAGGGAGCATTCTGAGAAAGACCATCTAAAAACTAGGAGGAGCCTAAAAATAGGAACATGGGACGTTAGAACTCTAAACGGAGAAGGAAAGCTTGACAATCTAATATTAGAGGCAACAGATATGAAACTCGATATACTGGGAGTTGCAGAGGCAAGACTATTGGATACAGGCTATATAAAAAGAGACCAATACACGCTTATACACTCAGGAGGAGAAAAACATGAAAGAGGAGTAGGAATGTTGATAAAGAAGGAGTTAGAAAAATATGTATGTGGATACTGGACACACAATGACAGAATGATGTTACTAAAGATGAGAGCAAAGCCATTCGACATATCTTACTTACTTACTTAGTCGTTCCCCTTCTACCGTGAGGTGTAGAGGTTTGGAAGAGAGAGCGCCAGACAATTCTATCAGCTGTCTTCTTCCTGGCCTGGTTCCATTCTAGTCCTCGGTCCTTCAAAGATTGTCTAATGTTGTCCTCCCAGCGGACTCTGGGTCGTCCTGGAGGTCTGGATCCCTGGCTCTTTGTTTCCCATGCTTGTTGTGGTAGCCGATCTTCTCCCATTCTGCAGACATGGCCAAACCATCTTAGTTGGGACTGTTCTATTTGGGTCTGCAGCGGATGGGATTTTAGGCCTTGACGGATCGTCTGGTTGCGGACCATGTCTCTTCTTGTTACTTCAACCACTTTCCTCAGATACCTCATTTCTGAGGTTTGGATCTGGCTTTTGTGGGTTGTAGTCATTGCCCACGACTCGCATCCATATGTCAAGACTGGGACATAGGTGGAGCGGTATACAGCCATCTTCGTTTTCTTACCAACCTCTTTCTTGCTGAGGAATCCACGATTTATGGCCTGAAAAAGTCTCCCAGCCGCTGCTTTTCGAGTGGCCAACTCTTCTTTGATGCCTCCCTTTCGGTCTATAATAGCTCCGAGATATTTAAAGTGGTCGACCTGCTCCAGGACCTGTTCTCCCAACTTAATCTGATGTTTTCTTTCTTCTCGTGATATCACCATGGATTTTGTTTTAGAGCTGCTTATGACCATCCCTCTCTTCTCCAGCTCTTCCTTCCAGACTTGCAGGTTGGATTGGAGATGTGCGCCATTCGACATATCAATCTTACAAACTTATGCACCAACTAAAGATCATAGCGAGGAAGAAATAGAAGAATACTATGAAGAGCTACAACACACACTTAAACCAGTAAAATCTACAGATGTGTTTGATAGTAATAGGTGATATGAATGCAAAAGTAGGAAAAGGAAAATACAAGAAAATAGTAGGACAGTATGGATTAGGGACAAGAAATGATAGCGGAGTTCTGTGAAGAAAACCAGCTGGTCATATGTAACACCTTTTTTGTACACCACCCAAGGAAATTATACACATGGAAAAGCCCAGGAGATGTAACAAGAAATCAAATTGACTATATCATGATAAAACATAGATTTAAGAACAGTGTCACAAGTGCAAAGACACAGCCTGGCGCTGACATAAATTCAGATATATAAAGCTGAAAAGAACAGGAACCCCAGATAGAAATATCAGCACTGAAACAACCAGATATAAAACAAAAATATCTAATCGACGTCAAAAATAAATATCAAGTTACTTACAGAAAGCATGGAGCAGTATAGAAGAGAAAACCCAGAAGAAAAAGTAACCACAAAATGGGAATGCTTAAAAAAACAAGCATATACAATCAGCAAATGCAAATTTACCTAAAATGGAGTCTAAGACAAATCATATTTGGATGACAGATGACATCTTGAGTAAAAATGGCAGAAAAGAAAAAAAGCAAAAAGACAAAAAAAAAAAAAAAAAATAAAAAAAAAAAAAAAAAAAAAAAAAAAAAAAAAAAAAAAAAAAAAAAAAAAAAAAACAGAGTATAAAAACAATAGACAATTGACATAAGCAAAAGAACGGTGGATAGAAAACAAAATGCAAGGACATAGAAGACTTGGAAGCAAAGCACATGTCAAGAGATATGCATGAAGAAATAAAGAAATTTTCAAATAGGTGGCGGTTTGCACAAGGAGGAAGCTGTATCAAGAACAAAAAATGGTGTAATCTTACTTGATGAGAAAGACATATCAAACAGATGGGCAGAATACGTAAAAGAACTATTCGAGGACAACAGAGGTAAAAAAACCATCACCAGATTCTAATGAAGGCCCAAACATTCTCAGATCAGATACATATGATACAAAAAGGAAAATCAGCAGGCACGGACAACATAAAAATTGAAATGACAGAAGCCCTGGAGAGCTTTGGTATAGATACAATCACAGATCTATGCAACGATATATACAATACAGGATATATACCACACGACATGAAGACATCAGTTTTTATAACATTGCCCAAAAAACCTAATGCAACAGAATGTTCAGACTTCAGAACAATCAGCCTGATGAGTCATGCAATTAAGATACTGCTCAAAATCATACAAGAAAGAATAAAAAGTAAGGTAGACAGCGAAATCCAAGAAGAACAGTTTGGTTTTAGACGGAACACTGGAACAAGAGAGGCAATATTTTGCCTAAGAATATTACAGAAAAATATACAGAGGTCCAAAAAAGTATGTACATGTGCTTCATTGACTATAAGAAGGCTTTTTGACAAAGAGTCCATCATGAGAAAAATAATAGAATGCCTCGAAGACATAGGTATTGATGGAAAAAGATATAAGAATACTCAGTAACCTTTATTGGGAGCAAACTGCCACAGTAAGATCTGGAAGGAATTATTCACCATACATAGACATAAAAAGAGGTGTCAGACAAGGTTGTGTGCTGTCCCCCTGCCAATTTAATCTATACACCGAAAATTTTTTCAAACAGATACAGGAAATACCAGGACTGAACATCAGTGGAAGGTCAATAAACAACCTTAGATATGCAGATGATACCGTGTTGTTAGCTGAAAGCGAACAGGAGTTAAAAGAACTAGTGAAGCAAGTGAACAGTATAAGTCATGAATATGGACTCGACATTAATACCGAGAAAACAAAAACTATGATAATTAGCAAAACAGACGATAAGCCCACATTAAAGATAAGCGTAAATGGGAAAATCCTGGAACAAGTCAAGAGCTACATATATCATGGTCATATAATAACAGAAGATGGCAGATGTGAAACAGAAATCAAGAAGAGAATAGGAATGGCCAAAGCTACATTCAACAACATGAAACATATACTGACATCTAAACAGTTATCTCACAAATTAAAACTGAGAATCATAAAGTGTTATATATATTCTGCATTTCTGTAAGTGTAGAAACATGGACGATGAATAAGCATTTGGAAGAAAGAATTGAGGCTCTTGAAATGTGGATATATAGAAGAATGGGGCGTATCTCGTGGAAAGAGAAGAAAACAAATAAGGAGGTCCTAGAAAATCTAGGTATGAAAAGAGAATTAATGAGAGAGATCAAAGTTCGGCAGCTAAAATACTTTGGCCACATAAAAAGGCATAACAGCTTGCAGAAGACCATAATAGAAGGGAGAGGTGAAGGCAAACGTGCAAGGGAAAGACAGCGCTATAAGTGGGAAGATAACATCAAGAGATGGACAGGAAAGAGTCTATCAGAGTGGACTACCAAGACAAGAGACAGAAGACGTTGGAGATCCATTACAGCCAACCTTCGTTGTGGAGATGGCAGCTGATGATGATGGCACATTTTATTGGAGTGGGCGGGACAGCAAGGAACGGCGTGAGGCTGGCGTTGGATTCGCCATTAAATCTCATATCGTACGTAAACTTGTCAAATCTCCCAAGGGCATTAACGATTGCCGAATGACCCTTCATGTCCCACTAGGAAGCAACAGAAGTGCCACACTAATCAGTGCATATGCCCCAACAATGACAAACCCCGAGGAAACAAAAGAAAAGTTCTATGACGAACTTAACTCTATTATCTCATCAGTTCCTAAATATGAGAAATTTATTATTCTCGACGACTTCAATGCCAGAGGAGGCACTAATCACAACACCTGGGATGGAATACTTGGAAAACATGGCATAGGCAAATGTAATAGCAATGGGCTCCTATTACTCAGCCTGTGTGCCACACATGATTTGTCCATCACGAACACCATGTTTCGCCTACCCACTCGAAATAAAACAACATGGATGCACCCCCACTCCAAACAGTGGCATCTCATTGATTATGTCGTCACGAGAAGGAGCGACCGACGTGACGTGAGAGTGACCAAGGCCATGTGTGGTGCCGAATGCTGGACCGACCACAGGCTGATTGTATCAAAATTCAACCTTAACATACAGCCCAAGCGAAGACACCAGAGTCAGAAACCCATGAAGAGGCTCAACGTCACAAAACTTAAAAGCGAAGCAACCGCAGAGAGCTTCTCAAGGGACTTGGACAGCCGTCTGAGGGACGTTCTTCTTCTTCTTCTCGTTCGCTGTTGTTTAGAAATGTCTACACAAGAAGTCCGGTTTTCTGGATGTATGTTGCTGTGGTTGAAAGTTCTTCAAGACTCCCAAACAGCTTTGTGTGGATGTGCGTCTCTGTGGGCCAATGTTCAGTTCGCAATTGACTAAGCATGTGGCAGTCTTGCAGGATGTGTTCGGCTGTCTGTGCTGCCTGTCCACACGTACATAGGGGTGATGGGACCAATCTCAGTCTGTATAAGTGACTGTTCAGTCTGTTGTGTCCTGTTCTCATACGGAACAGGATCACCTGTTTTGCTCGATCAAGATATTGATAGTTGTCTCTTTGTTGATCAATTTTCCTGATGGCCTTGATAAGGGTCTTCTTTTCCTGGAATGTGATTGTTTGTTCTTTTTGTTCCTGTGTTGCTCCCTCTTTTGCTAACATATCTGCTCTCTCATTTCCTGGTATGCCACAGTGTGATGGTATCCACTGTAGCACTACCCTTCTTTTGATATTTACTTCGCATAGGACTTTGTTTAATTCTGGCAGTTTATCACTGTTGAGGGCTTGCAGAACTGACATTGCATCGGTAAGGAATACAACCTGCTGACATTGGCTTATTGTGTTATTTATTATTCCTGCAGCAATGCTTATGGCCTGTACTTCAGCAGCATAGTTTGAACAGAATATTCCAGTAGGTGAACAGGTGGATTCATTTTCTTTGTCTGGATAGACCACATAAACTCCTGCGCCTCCGTTCTTCACTGCTCTGGTTGCAGATCCATCAGTATATACTTGGATCCATGCTTCTCTGGGGTATAGTTCTTCAATCATGTCACATGCTGCTATTTTCCTTTGGAGAGTATTTAGCTCTCCCATGGGGCAGGTGGTAGTTATGGAGGTCTTAATACTGAAATTTTGATGTTGTTCCCATGGGGTTGGGAGGAGTGTGGGAGTTATTTCCTTAGTGATGTCTGGTAGTTCATCCTTGTATGTTCTAATTAGTTTTTTGGACCGATGCACAAAACTGCTTCTCTTCAACCTCCCACTGGCTAAATCTCCAAATCTAGTTTTCATTGGATGTGCGGGCATGTTCTTGTACTTTTCTGCTTGGATCAGGGTCTTAGTGTCTCGTCTGTATAATAAAGGTGGAATGCCTGTGATTTTTTCCATTTCATTTATTGGTGTGGTCTTCATGGCACCCGTGATCAACCTAAGCGCTTGATTTTGTACTTTATCTAAGGCTTGTAGGTGTGATTTGGCTGCTGTAGACCATGCTGCTGATCCGTACTCTAATATAGGTCTTATTGCACCTGTATACACTTTCTTTAGTGTTGTTTCGTTAGCTCCCCAACTTGATCCAGCTATTTTCCTCAGTATGGAAAGTTTTCTTCTCGCTTTAGCCTCTGTTCTCTCGATGTGGTGCCTCCATGTCATTCTCTTATCTAATGTAATGCCCAAGTACACCGGTTCCTCATCTGTTTGGACATGTATATTTCCAAGTCGTATCTCTCCTGCTTTGTCTTTGTTGGAGAGCGTGAAAAGTGTTGTTGATGATTTTTCAGCGTTGATCTGCACCATCCATTTCTCTGCCCATGCTGCTATGTTGTCTGCTGCCCTTTGTATTCGCTTATTAGCGATAGTTAGATGTTCTTCTACACACCACACCACCAAGTCGTCAGCGTATAGGGCAGCTCTCACACCTTGTGGCAGATCGTGGATGAGGTCATTGATGAATACAAGGAACAGGGTGGGAGACAATACTGAGCCTTGAGGAACTCCATGTTTTAGGAGGATTTTCTTGCTGTTGTGACCTTCCATAGTGACTCTTGCTTTCCGATTGTGTAGGAACGACTGGATCCATTTTCTCATATTACCCTTGATTCCGTTCCTTTGCAGTTTTACTATTAACCCGTCTTTCCATACTTTGTCAAAAGCTTTTTGGAGATCTATCCATAGGGTAAAGACTTTTCTCTTTTCTTGGAAGGCATCTTCAACGATCTGTGACAGGTATGTGATTTGGTCTTCTGTGCTGCTGCACTCTCTAAACCCTGCTTGTTCTGGCACTAAAATTTTCTCGGATTCCAAGTACCATTTCAATCTTCTGTTGATCATCCTCTCCATTGTCTTACATACACAGCTTGTTAGGCTTATTGGTCTGTAGCTGGTGGCCTTCCTGTTGTCTTTTCCTTTCTTTATGATGGGACACATGAGCGCCTCTCTCCATATCTGTGGCACACTGCCTGTCATCCAACTGTAGTTGTATATTTGCAACAGTTTGCTCATTGCTGTATATCCTAGGTGTTTTAGCATTTCGTTGGTTATACCATCCGGGCCTGGTGATTTCCTGTCTTTAAGTTTCCACACGGCTGTTTTTAACTCGTCCATATTGAAAGGTTTGGACATAACGTCCGGACTGTTTCCATTAGTTCTAGTGTGGATTATTTCTTGACGAATGTCTCGTTGTCTGCGTAAATTGACGGAGATGTTACTTTCATTTCTGTAGGATTCCGCAAATATGTCTGCTGCTTGTTTGCCGGTATATAGTTTCCCTGCATCGTCTAGTGTAATGGTTTGTCGTTGAGAATTGTTATCGTCATTCAATTGTTTAGTGAGTTTCCACAACTTTCTCCCTTCCTTTTCAAGGTTTAGTTTATATGTTTTTTCCCTCCAGCTTCTCCTCTGGGCTTCTAGCTTTCCTTTAATGAATTTTGCTTTTGCCTTTTGTAGCATGATATGGTTCTGTTGGGATGGTTGTACCTCTGCAGTGTGCCTTGCTTCATTCATATCTTCATGTAGGTTTTGTAGTGTGTTGGACCAATATGGTACATAGTTCTTCCTCGCTCCTCTCGGTATTGTCTCCTTTGCTGCCTTGAGTACTCCATTATTAAAATCCCAGATGACTCTGTTAATGTCTCTGTCTAGTACCTTAATATCTTTTGTAAGCAGATTTGCTCTGTGTTGATAAATGGACCAATTTGCTTTTTTATAATTCCATCTTGGCTGACTTGGACTTGTATTAATTGTTCTATTAATTTTGATGAATACAGGACGATGATCACTTCCACCGAGTTGTTCTCCTATTTCCCTTTCCACTATCCCAGCCAAATCAGGTGTGCAGAATGCCAGGTCTGGAGTAGAGGTGCTATGCCATCTTCTGGAGTAAAAGGTTGGAGGATCATTAGGGTTGTTTAGAAGGGTTAGGTTATTGTCGTCTTGCCAGTTTTCTATCTCTTCGCCCCTTCTATCTAGCTGGTTGTATCCCCAGCTTTGGGAATGGCTGTTGAAGTCTCCCACCGCTATGAAGTTGCCAATGGGGACATCTATGCTAGTCATGTTCAGTGGTATGTCATTGGGGCAGTAGAAGTTTAGGAGATCCAGTTCCAGAGTGTTATGTTTTAGATGGATTACTTGGTATTCTGCACCTTCTTTATATGTCTTGGATTCTATAGCGTTGAGGTTATTCCTTATCAGTGTTAGTATGCCACCCTTCTTCCGATCTTTTCTGTCAACTCTGAAGCATTGATAGCCCCGTATCTTAAAATGTTTTCCTTCCTGTAGGTGAGTTTCTTGTATGCAGCATATGCTAATTTCTTTCCGAAATAGGGTATTCTCTAGTTCAGTCTTTTTGTTGTTGACTCCCTCTGCATTCCAATGCATGACATTCAGAGGGGCCGTCGTCTTATCTGGTTGGCCAGTTACTTTCTCCTTCCGCCTCCTGGCTCCATTTGGCGGACTAAGGAGACCTCCAGTAGCTGAGGGTGGATTCTGTCGAGGCTCAGAATCCGGCACTGCTCCTGCCTGGAGGGACTTCACAGGGCGAGCACCATAACGATAATTTTTTGACATCTGTTGTGTAGACATATTAAACCAAAGCGGGTTGCATGGTACCATGGTTGCTGGTGCGCCTCCTGGCCTGGTACATCTGACTTCAGCACCTGTTTCTTAAGGCAGAGTGTGCTCATGCCTCCCCCTCTGGCTGGGGGATTTGATTTTGCCTTTACCTCGTTTGCTGTCCCATCTTGCCTCCCGCTGGGGTTGATACCCAACCTTCGGCAAGATTACTGGGTATAACGGGGTCCACCACGAGTAGGTGAGGTAGACTTGGGCAGGAGAGGCTAAGAGACATGTTGAGTCTTGTATTGCGCATCACTGCCCCATTTGGACCCTTGAGGGACGTTGAGCTCGGTCAAACCACCAGAGTGGAAAAATGGGCCACTCTGAAGAACATTGTGTACTCTGAGAGCTTGGGATATACAACATGCAAGAACCCTGACTGGTTTGATGAGAATGACGAAAATGTTAAAACACTGCTGGCTGAAAAATATCGCTTGCACGGAGACTATCAAAGCAACCATGCCTCAACATCCAAAAAGGCCGCCTTTACCAATATACGCAGAGTTGTCCAGAATAAGCTCAGGAAGATGCGTGATGCATGGCTCAGCAATAAAGCAGACGAGATACAGAGATATGCAGACATAAATGACTCAAAGCGCTTTTATGATGCCATGAAAGCAATATATAGCCCTCAATCGAATCAATCATTACCGGTCCTAAATGCTGATGGCATGGCATTGCTCACTGATAAAACGCAGATTCTGAAACGCTGGGCAGAACACTTCAATGCCATCTTAAATTATCCATCAACTGTCAACGACCAGGCCATTGCAAGCGTACCGCAAGTTACAGTCAATGTCAGACTTGACCTTCCACCCAGCGGGGAAGAGGTCAAGAAAGCAGCCAGTCTACTGTCCAGCGGCAAAGCCCCTGGATCAGATGCCATTCCTGCTGAGATTTATAAAGCTGGAGGCAGCATGCTGCAGCAGAGACTAACAGACCTCTTCCACTCAGTCTGGGATGAAGAACAGATACCATAGGAATTGAAAGATGCCACCATAGTTCACATATACAAGTGAAAGGGAGATCATGAATCATGTGATAACTATAGGGATATCTCCGTATTATCTATTTCGGGCTAAATCCTGGCTCGAGTCCTGCTCAACCGATTGACTGTTCATCTCGAATCGCAGGACTTACTCCCAGACAGTCAGTGTGGTTTCCGAGCAGGCCGCGGGACAGTCGATATGATATTTGCCGCACGCCAACTTCAGGAGAAATGCCAGGAACAGTGCAATGACCTATACACAACATTTATTGACTTGACCAAGGCCTTTGACACTGTCAATAGGGACGGACTATGGAAAATTATGGCGAAATTCGGCTGTCCCGATAAATTCATCTCAATTGTCCGCCAGTTTCATGAAGGTATGATGGCTCGCGTATTGAATGATGGAGAATCTTCTGAACCCTTTCCCGTCACAAACGGTGTCAAACAGGGATGTGTGCTCGCCCCGACACTATTCAGTACGATATTTGCTGCCATGTTCTCTAACGTTACGCATGGCAGTAGTGACGGCGTACACATCAGATACAGGACAGATGGGAAGCTATTCAATTTGAGACGATTACAGTCCTTTACGAAGGTGAATGAAACAATGATCTCTGACTTCGTCTTTGCGGATGACTGTGCCCTCAACAGCTGCACAGAATTCGACATACAGAACAATATGAGGAGGCTTTCTGTAGCATGTGATGACTTTGGTCTTACTATCGATACGAAGAAATCTGAAGTAACGTTGCAACCTGCTCCTGGGAAACCTTACTGGGAACCAAATATCACAGTAAAGAACCAACGTCTCCAAGTGGTGGACAGCTTCGCTTATCTTGGCAGTACCCTTACCAAAGATACGAATATCGACTCCGAGGTCAACAACAGAATTGCCAAGGCAAGTGCGGCTTTCGGAAGACTAAGAGTAAATGTCTGGGATCGACAAGGAATTAGTGCCGCCACCAAGATAAAAGTATATCATGCAATAGTGCTCACTACCCTCCTGTATGCCTGTGAAACATGGACAGTGTATAGCAGGCATGCCAAGAAGCTTAATCATTTCCACATAAGCTGTCTTCGCAGGATTATAAGGATCAAGTGGCATGATAGAGTATCTAATTCTGAGGTCCTCAACAGAGCACATATCTCAAGCATCTACACATTGCTGCAGAGGGCCCAAATTAGATGGGCCGGACATGTTGTTCGCATGCCCGAAAAATGCCTCCCAAAGCAGTTGATGTACAGCGAACTCTCCATGGGTAAGCGAACAGTAGGGGGACAAAAGAAACGATTCAAAGACACACTGAAAGCATCGTTGAGCAACTTCAAAACTGATGTCTCCTCCTGGGAGACTATCGCACAGGATCGCTTTGCGTGGCGGACAAACATTACTCAAGGCGCTCACATTGCAGAACAGAATTTAGCTGATAAGGCAGAAGGCAAGCGTGCTGCAAGAAAGGTCAGAATTCACAGCAACACTATTATCGACTCTAACCATGTGTGCTCCGTATGTGGCAGGGTCTGTAGGGCTAAAATAGGACTAATTAGCCATATGAGATCACGGCACAGATGTGTCACAACTCAAGTCTGAAGCTGTCGCCATTTTCGCTTGCGATGGGAAACTATTTTTAAATTATACTTTATACATTTTATTTCTTAACTATATAATTGTTACATCATTACAAATAATATGATTAATTTTATGCCTGAAGTTACTGAATTATTTTCAATGTTCAGTATTTTAAAGTAAATATTTTAGTGGTCATCATCATGTAGCATGTCCTTTGCAGAACGTCGCTCTCATCACAGCCCGCCTGAAAGACTCCCGATCTCTAGCCAGCCTTCCCGCCTCCTCCATTGCCGTATTCAAGGTGTCTTCAATGTTCTGTGTCCACTGTCGTCTTGTTTTAGTGGTAGGGATTAATTACGAGCTACATTCACAGAAATTATGGGCCTAACACCATATTCTCAAATGCTTCAATGGGCGTGTAACGGGAACCTTTTCCTTACATTCACATTTCCTAGGAGCATAGGATTGTTCCAGAACAAGGTGATGTACCTGCCTGTGATTTTCTATTGTACATCTGAAAGGTGAGGTTGACTACCCCACCATATCTTGTGCCATCCCTACTTATCATTCACCATTTCTCTTTCCCGAGTCTGGAAAGTTGTTTAAGTGATACTTTCATCAAAACGTTGTTTAAGTGATACTTTCATCAAAACTATTCATCTCGCCACAATCTCCTTCTACCTCTCTTTATCCCCGGGGATTCCATAACAAGGACTGCCTGGTAACTGTATCAACAGGTTTCCTCAATGTGTGTCGTATCCATCTCCAGCGTCTTCTTCTCACCTCTCGTTCGGCTAGCATTTGTCTAGTTCTTGTCGCCAGTTCCACATTAGTGATCTTGTCATACACCTTCAATCCTTCTGTTCTACATAAGTACCATTTATGAAAGTCTGTAACTTTTAGGTTAAATAAATAATGGAGGAAACATTGAGTCCTGTGAACAGTAAATAAATTAGTGATAAATAAATAAAGGTAATTAACAGGTGCTCGCTGGACATAAAGGATTACCGGGAATCGAACCTAGTGAGGCGTATAATGGAAAGAGAGCCTACAATAATCTGACAGGCTTGTAACCTCGTAGCGTTTTAGGATTTGCTAGCAAAATCACGCATTTTTTCTACTTACACAAGCGTACTTTTCGTCCCACCTCTTTTTCTGTGAACAAGAGCTAACGCAATGTTAACAAACTGCATGACCTGTCAGTCATAACAGGTAGCGAATCAGGTTTGTTTACCTAGTTTTCTCACGCGAGCTTATCTGTCAATCATACGATACCTGACAGACTGCACGTGAAAAACACAGAGTCTTTGAAGTCCACGAGGGGAGATCCACGATTTTCCCGAGTGCGCTTTGATGTCGATTCACGGGCAAAAATCTTCGAGAACCCCGTTACACGGATATAAGTCTTTGATGGCGGTCGAACGCCGAGAAAGGCCGACCGTAAACTTTTATCTGGGGAACTCATGTTCTGATTCTCCGTTACTCACATAATAGTGCGAAAAGTAACATCATATACAGATCAGAAAAACTTAACGATATATAAACTGTGTTTTCTTAAACCTGCTTTCAGTTGTCACTCAGAATTTTTGGATAGTCTAAGCACGTAGTTCTAGAACCATTGTGGAAAATGTGTTAAAAACATTCGTGGGGATTTTCATTCTGATTTTCTGGTAATAGAAATTAGTGCTTACGTGTTTAAAAGTGTTAAGCTTTTACCATTATAATTCACTTAGATTTTCTAGCGTTAAAACTAGTGAAATAAAATAACGCGTAGCTATTTCATACCAGATGTTCAGTTATAATGTTAAATTTCACCACACGCTTTCTCACACAAGAAGAGACAGTTTTAGCTGACTGTTTAAATGCTTGGCGCGACTGATAGTGACAGAAAAGAATTCACGTTTTATTTCATTGTGCGTATTTATTTTAAGTGCCTATTGTTTAATATCATATGAATAAACTATCAGACGCCAACCAATTTAATAGCTATTAACGACAGACGATACTTTGTGTAAGTGCGCATATGGATAATTAAATAATAGTTAACATTGTACGCTGACTGTTGGGGCGAGCAAGGGGCGGAGAGAGTTGCATAACTCCATCCGACCTGAAAACTCAGCGCAAGCGACGGGCGATAGGGTAGGCTAAAGACACTGTGTGCCTTTTAAATTTAATCAGGACTGACGGAGAGGATAAGAGATCGTCTTGTCCCCTTCTGTGTGCATATTTGTAGCTATATAGAATAGTAGCATTTTTCTATAAATGTTTCTTATATATTCCTAGCAGACCTGATCAAGGGCGTCCAGCGGTCTTTTGGTCTTTTCTTCTGATTGGTTAATGTTGTCTTTTCTTGGCTTGTGCGTCACCAATTTCATTTGTGAGCAAGTATGTGCCAACGATACATGAGAAACATTTTAACGTGTAAAATTAAACTGGACTTACGAAACCCAGCAATATCTTTTTTCAAATTTATCAGCCCACCGGGTGGTGAAAAAAATAACGTTCATTCCCGACTTCTGACAGTCGTCTTCAAGCGTAGCATCCAGAATTTACGCTGTTTCAGAATCGGCACTCTACCATAGAGCCAGCCGATAGGATTATCATCATTTATCAACTGTAACATTTTTAGAAACCAGATGTTTCCCAATACTGGAAGTTTTTTCCTCTTTTAACTGTGAACCCCAAGATCACGGTTCAACATCAACTATTGGCGGTGACATATTGTTCATCCAGGAACAACTCACACCAGATTCGGCGTTCACCTCACTAGTCTTTATTTGACAGAGGATGGACTGTGGCCAATTTGAGTAATAAACCATGACATTTTATATAGTCAGGAAAAATTGTAATTCAAAGGGATATCACCAAGAGTAGGTAAAAGTGATTGAGTGCCACTGTATGAAAGAGAGAGTGAATATTTTTTCTTTGTTACGCGGACTTTACCAAAATTGGATTTGCTTAAACTTGTTAACTTTACTGGGTAACATATAGGAGGAACCTGTTTACTTTACTGTCTACTCTGTAACATAGTGCCAACCTTTGACCTTTGGGTTATTAACTTGTTGGGTTCTTTTTTCTCCATAGGGGGAGGGCACCTTATTCTGCTACTTCATATGTATGTAAATCTGATTTTATTTGATCTTTCTTTAGATATTTGATGTTGTCACGTTTAAATGATAATAAACAACAAAAGAAACTTAACTTTGTGTGTTGGTCAGACCCATACCCAATTAACCGTAATTTTTTTACGTTTGTATGTCTTGTTGTCACATAGCTGTGTGTGTGTGTAGTTAAACTTATATTTATATGTATGAGGAGGGCAAGGTTGTCTTGTACTAAATTATAGTCGTATAGATAGGCTGGAATAGAGAAACTTACTCATTCCATAGACATATTTTGTTCCTTAAACTATCACCCGTGAAATCTATTTCTCACACCTTTTTCTCACGTACTTATCAACATCCACTCTACTCAGACGGGACAAAAATAACTCACAACCTATCTGTACGACAAATAGGACCAACTAAACGGCGCCATCGCCTTGATGTGACAGTACATCGTGAAAAGATGCTCAGCCAATTGTGCTTTTTGGTTGCAGGGTTTGTTGTTCTCAAAGTTTCAAAGTGTATTTCTGGGCCTTTCTTTATTTCTCTTATCACGATGGTTGGGACTGCATTGTAAGGCTATCAGTTTGTGTGTGTCCTCTCCAAAGCCAGTCTTTGCCGCACCTCTTGTTCCACATTCCAACAGTCCCACCAGTCTTTGCCTCACCTCTTGTCCCACATTCCAGCAGTCTTTGCCTCACCTCTTGTTCCACATTCCAACAGTCCCACCAGTCTTTGCCTCACCTCTTGTTCCACATTCTAGCAGTCTTTGCCTCACCTCTTGTCCCACATTCCAGCAGTCCCACCAGTCTTTGCCTCACCTCTTGTCCCACATTCCAGCAGTCCCACCAGTCTTTGCCTCATCTCTTGTCCCACATTCCAGCAGTCTTTGCCTCACCTCTTGTTCCACATTCCAACAGTCCCACCAGTCTTTGCCTCACCTCTTGTCCCACATTCCAGCAGTCCCACCAGTCTTTGCCACCTGTTCCCATTCTAGCAGTCTTTGCCTCACCTCTTGTCCCACATTCCAGCAGTCCCACCAGTCTTTGCCTCAACTCTTGTCCCACATTCCAGGAGTCCACCCAGTCTTTGACTTTTCTCTTTTCCCACATTCCAGCAGTCCCACCAGTCTTTGCCTCATCTCTTGTCCCACATTCCAGCAGTCCCACCAGTCTTTGCCTCACCTCTTGTCCCACATTCCAGCAGTCCCACCAGTCTTTGCCTCACCTCTTGTTCCACATTCCAGCAGTCTTTTGCCTCACCTCTTGTCCCCACATTCCAGCAGTCCCACCAGTCTTTTGCCTCACCTCTTGTCCCACATTCCAGCAGTCCCACCAGTCTTTGCCTCACCTCTTGTCCCACATTCCAGCAGTCCCACCAGTCTTTGCCTCAACTCTTGTCCCACATTCCAGCAGTCCCATCAGTCTTTGCCTTACCTCTTGTCACACATTCCAGCAGTTCCACAAGTCTTTGCCTCACCTCTTGTTCCACATTCCAGCAGTCTTTGCCTCACCTCTTGTTCCACATTCCAGCAGTCTTTGCCTCACATATTGTCCCACATTCCAGCAGTCCCACCACTCTTTGCCTCGCCTCTTGTCCCCACATTCCAGCAGTTTCCACAAGTCTTTGCCTCACCTCTTGTTCCACATTCCAGCAGTCTTTGCCTCACCTCTTGTTCCACATTCCAGCAGTCCCACCAGTCTTTGCCTCACCTCTTGTCCCACATTCCAGCAGTCCCACCAGTCTTTGCCTCACCTCTTGTTCCACATTCTAGAAGTCTTTGCCTCACCACTTGTCCCACATTCCAGCAGTTCCACCAGTCTTTGCCTCACCTCTTGTCCCACATTCCAGCAGTCCCACCAGTCTTTGACTCATCTCTTATCCCACATTCCAGCAGTCCCACCAGTCTTTGCCTCATCTCTTGTCCCACATTCCAGCAGTTCCACAAGTCTTTGCCTCACCTCTTGTTCCATATTCCAGCAGTCTTTGCCTCACCTCTTGTCCCACATTCCAGCAGTCCCACCAGTCTTTGCCTCACCTCTTGTCCCACATTTCAGCAGTCCCACCGGTCTTTGCCTCACCTCTTGTCCCACATTCCAGCAGTCCCACCAGTCTTTGCCTCACCTCTTGTCCCACATTCCAGCAGTCCCACCAGTTTTTGACTCATCTCTTATCCCACATTCCAGCAGTCCCACCACTCTTTGCCTCGCCTCTTGTCCCACATTCCAGCAGTTCCACAAGTCTTTGCCTCACCTCTTGTTCCACATTCCAGCAGTCTGTGCCTCACCTCTTGTTCCACATTCCAGCAGTCCCACCAGTCTTTGCCTCACCTCTTGTCCCACATTCCAGCAGTCCCACCAGTCTTTGCCTCACCTCTTGTTCCACATTCCAGAAGTCTTTGCCTCACCACTTGTCCCACATTCCAGCAGTTCCACCAGTCTTTGCCTCACCTCTTGTCCCACATTCCAGCAGTCCCACCAGTCTTTGACTCATCTCTTATCCCACATTCCAGCAGTCCCACCAGTCTTTGCCTCATCTCTTATCCCACATTCCAGCAGTTCCACAAGTCTTTGCCTCACCTCTTGTTCCACATTCCAGCAGTCTTTGCCTCACCTCTTGTCCCACATTCCAGCAGTCCCACCAGTCTTTGCCTCACCTCTTGTCCCACATTTCAGCAGTCCCACCGGTCTTTGCCTCACCTCTTGTCCCACATTCCAGCAGTCCCACCAGTCTTTGCCTCACCTCTTGTCCCACATTCCAGCAGTCCCACCAGTTTTTGACTCATCTCTTATCCCACATTCCAGCAGTCCCACCAGTCTTTGCCTCATCTCTTGTCCCACATTCCAGCAGTCCAACCAGTCTTTGCCTCACCTCTTGTCCCACATTCCAGCAGTCCCACCAGTCTTTGACTCATCTCTTATCCCACATTCCAGCAGTCCCACCAGTCTTTGCCTCATCTCTTATCCCACATTCCAGCAGTCCCACCAGTCTTTGCCTCATCTCTTGTCCCACATTCCAGCAGTCCCACCAGTCTTTGCCTCACCTCTTGTCCCACATTCCAGCAGTCCCACCAGTCTTTGCCTCACCTCTTGTTCCACATTCCAGCAGTCTTTGCCTCACCTCTTGTCCCACATTCCAGCAGTCCCACCAGTCTTTGCCTCACCTCTTGTCCCACATTTCAGCAGTCCCACCAGTCTTTGCCTCATCTTTTGTCCCACATTCCAGCAGTCCCACCAGTCTTTGCCTCACCTCTTGTCCCACATTCCAGCAGTCCCACCAGTCTTTGCCTCACCTCTTGTCCCACATTCCAGCAGTCCCATCAGTCTTTGCCTTACCTCTTGTCACACATTCCAGCAGTTCCACAAGTCTTTGCCTCACCTCTTGTTCCACATTCCAGCAGTCTTTGCCTCACCTCTTGTTCCACATTCCAGCAGTCTTTGCCTCACCTATTGTCCCACATTCCAGCAGTCCCACCACTCTTTGCCTCACCTCTTGTCCCACATTCCAGCAGTTCCACAAGTCTTTGCCTCACCTCTTGTTCCACATTCCAGCAGTCTTTGCCTCACCTCTTGTTCCACATTCCAGCAGTCCCACCAGTCTTTGCCTCACCTCTTGTCCCACATTCCAGCAGTCCCACCAGTCTTTGCCTCACCTCTTGTTCCACATTCCAGAAGTCTTTGCCTCACCACTTGTCCCACATTCCAGCAGCTCCACCAGTCTTTGCCTCACCCCTTGTCCCACATTCCAGCAGTCCCACCAGTCTTTGACTCATCTCTTATCCCACATTCCAGCAGTCCCACCAGTCTTTGCTCCATCTCTTGTCCCACATTTCAGCAGTTCCACAAGTCTTTGCCTCACCTCTTGTTCCACATTCCAGCAGTCTTTGCCTCACCTCTTGTCCCACATTCCAGCAGTCCCACCAGTCTTTGCCTCACCTCTTGTCCCACATTCCAGCAGTCCCACCAGTCTTTGCCTCACCTCTTGTTCCACATTCTAGCAGTCTTTGCCTCACCTCTTGTCCCACATTCCAGCAGTCCCACCAGTCTTTGCCTCACCTCTTGTCCCACATTCCAGCAGTCCCACCAGTTTTTGACTCATCTCTTATCCCACATTCAAGCAGTCCCACCAGTCTTTGCCTCATCTCTTGTCCCACATTCCAGCAGTCCCACCAGTCTTTGCCTCACCTCTTGTCCCACATTCCATCAGTCCCACCAGTCTTTGCCTCACCTCTTGTCCCACATTCCAGCAGTCCCAACAGTCTTTGCCTCACCTCTTGTTCCCCATTCCAGCAGTCCCACCAGTCTTTGCCTCACCTCTTGTCCCACATTCCAGCAGTCCCACCAGTCTTTGCCTCACCTCTTGTTCCACATTCCAACAGTCTTTGCCTCACCTCTTGTTCCACATTCCAGCAGTCCCACCAGTCTTTGCCTCACCTCTTGTCCCACATTCCAGCAGTCCCACCAGTCTTTGCCTCACCTCTTATCCCACATTCCAGCGGTCCCACCAGTCTTTGCCTCACCTCTTGTCCCACATTCCAGCAGTCCCAAGTCTTTGCCTCACCTCTTGTCCCACATTCCAGCAATCCCACCAGTCTTTGCCTCACCTCTTGTTCCACATTCCAGCAGTCCCACCAGTCTTTGCCTCACCTCTTGTCCCATATTCCAGCAGTCCCATCAGTCTTTGCCTTACCGCTTGTCCCACATTCCAGCAGTTCCACAAGTCTTTGCCTCACCTCTTGTTCCACATTCCAGCAGTCTTTGCCTCACCTCTTGTTCCACATTCCAGCAGTCTTTGCCTCACCTCTTGTTCCACATTCCAGCAGTCCCACCAGTCTTTGCCTCACCTCTTGTTCCACATTCCAGAAGTCTTTGCCTCACCACTTGTCCCACATTCCAGCAGTCCCACCAGTCTTTGCCTCACCTCTTGTCCCACATTCCAGCAGTCCCACCAGTCTTTGCCTCACCTCTTGTCCCACATTCCAGCAGTCCCACCAGTCTTTGCCTCATCTCTTGTCCCACATTCCAGCAGTCCCACCAGTCTTTGCCTCACCCCCTGTTCCACATTCCAGAAGTCTTTGCCTCAACCCTTGTCCCACATTCCAGCAGTCCCACCAGTCTTCGACTCATCTATTATCCCACATTCCAACAGTCCCACCAGTTTTTGCCTCACCTCTTGTACCACATTCCAGCAGTCTTTTGCCTCACCTCTTGTCCCACATTCCAGTAGTCCCACCAGTCTTTGCCAAACCTCTTGTCCCCCATTCCAGCAGTCTTTGCCTCATCTCTTGTCCCACATTCCAGCAGTCCCACCAGTCTTTGCCTCATCTCTTGTTCCGCATTCCAACCAGTCTTTGCCTCACCTCTTGTCCCACCAGTCTTTGCCTCATCTCTTGTCCCACATTCCAGCAGTCCCATCAGTCTCTGCCTCACCTCGTGTCCCACATTCCAGCAGTCCCACCAGTCTTTGCCTCACCTCTTGTCCCACATTCCAGCAGTCCCACCAGTCTTTGCCTCACCTCTTGTTCCACATTCCAGCAGTCCCACCAGTCTTTGCCTCACCTCTTGTCCCACGTTCCAGCAGTCCCAACAGTCTTTGCCTCACCTCTTGTTCCCCATTCCAGAAGTCCCACCAGTCTTTGCCTCACCTCGTTCCACATTCCAGCAGTCCCACCAGTCTTTGCCTCACCTCTTGTCCCACATTCTAGCAGTCCCACCAGTCTTTGCCTCACCTCTTGTCCCACATTCCAACAGTCCCATCAGTCTTTGTCTCACCTCTTGTCCCACATTCCAGCAGTCCCACCAGTCGTTGCCTCACCTCTTGTACCACATTCCAGCAGTCCCACCAGTCTTTGCCTCACCTCTTGTTTCACATTCCAGCAGTCACCAGTCTCTTTGGCCTCAGCAGTTTCACATTCAGCAGTCCCACCAGTCTTTGCCTCACCTCTTGTCCCACATTCCAGCAGTCCCACCAGTCTTTGCCTCACCTCTTGTCCCACATTCCAGCAGTCCCACCAGTCTTTGCCTCACCTCTTGTCCCACATTCCAGCAGTCCCACCAGTCTTTGCCTCACCTCTTGTCCCACATTCCAGCAGTCCCACCAGTCTTTGCCTCACCTCTTGTCCCACATTCCAGCAGTCCCACCAGTCTTTCCCTCACCTCTTGTCCCACATTCCAGCAGTCCCACCAGTCTTTGCCTCACCTCTTGTTTCACATTCCAGCAGTCCCACCAGTCTTTGCCTCACCTCTTGTTTCACATTCCAGCAGTCCCCACCAGTCTTTGCCTCACCTCTTGTCCCACATTCCAGCAGTCCCACCAGTCTTTGCCTCACTCATTGTTTCACATTCTAGCAGTCCCACCAGTCTTTGCCTCACCTCTTGTCCCACATTCCAGCAGTCCCACCAGTCTTTGCCTCACCTCTTGTCCCACATTCCAGCAGTCCCACCAGTCTTTGCCTCACCTCTTGTTTCACATTCCAGCAGTCCCCACCACAACACATATGAGGTGTCACCATTTTCCTTTTCGCCCCTTTATACAGCATGGAGCCACAGCCGTAGCTGGTCTCCTTGCATGAAGCCTGCACCAAGCTATCACAAGCTCTTGCACCAGTGGTTTCTGAAGCGATTTTTTTAACATGATGAGGTTGCCAGCCTCATGCACAACCTCATTTTGGTCTCCCAGTACTATATGCCTCTTGGCGCAATAAACATTTTTTTTTCATTTCAGATTCCCGGGTGCAATACGGGGGTACCTGAAGTATACTACACGGCGGTACTTGAGGTAATACTACTACACCGGGGTACCTGAGGTATACTACACGGGGGTACCCGAGTTATACTACAGGGGATATCTGAGGTATACTACATGGGGATACCTGAGGTATACTACACGGGTACCTACGGTATACTACACGTGGATACCTGAGGTATACTACACGGGGGTACCGTACTTGGGGCATACTACACAGGGTTACCTGATGTATACTACACGGGGTACTCGAGATATACTACACGGGGTACCCGAGATATACTACACGGGGGGTACCTGAGGTATACTACACGGGGATACCTGAGGTATACTACACGGGGAGACCTGAGGTATACTACACGGGGGGGTACCTGAGGTATACTACACGGGGATACCTGAGGTATACTACACGGGGGTACCTGGGGCATACTACACGGGGGTACCTGAGGTACACTACACGGGGTACCTGAGGTATATTACATGTACCTGAGGTGTACTACACGGGTTAATTGAGGCATATTACACTGGGGTACCTGAGGTACACTACACAGGGGTACCTGAGGTATGCTAGACGGGGGTACCTGGGGCATACTACACGGGGACACCTGAGGTATACTACTACACGGGGTACCTCAGGTATACTACACTGGGGTAATCCGAGGTATACTACAGTGGATACCTGAGGTATACTACACGGGGATACCAGAGGTACACTACATGGGGGTACCTGAGGTATACTACACGGGAGTACCTGAGGTATATACACGGGGTATCTGAAGTATACTATACGGGGTACCTGAGGTAAATACACTTCAGCTGAATGAGTCAGTCAAATACTCATGACCTCTATTGTGCGCTGGAGGCCAGATCCCCAGCTTCCTTCCATTACATTTTCCACCATGATGTATTCAATGCCCTAAAATTCAGTCCTGGTATCTCTTGCACTGTGTTCTTTATAACCTCTTTAATGTCGCGCCGGCTTTTTTTTATTATCTCCCATCTGTGCAACCAAGCGTCGCATGAATAATTTTCCACACCAATGTGCGTAACATACGGCCTACTGTAAACTATACTTTCGACTCTCAAACTAATCGATCTTCTTCATCGTCGCCCTCTTTTTGTTAAGTCCTGGCATTTTCGTTACAAATCCGTTGACTAGTTGGCTACATTCTCAAAGTATTTATAAATCATCTTATTTAGTATCGCTCTGGATTATTAAGCGTTTGCTATCTGTAAAAGATATGATCGAAATCGATAAAGCTTGTCCTTGGAAACGAATACAGCAGATCGATACGGGCAGGCCGTGCACGCGATGTACAAGCCAAAGAAATAAACATGTCTGAGAATTGTTATCAAGTCCTGTGAAAAGGAAATAACAATGAACAGATGATACTCTCTGGATGCCCGCGTGAATTCCAGGGCCTAATTAAAGGAAGGAAAGAAAAGGATCACTGCGCATGACCGAGCATGTCGCAAAAGGCGGTGAGAAGGCGGTTTTGTTCAAGAGCATTATAACCTCATCATATTGGGTAACAAGTTTAAAAAAAGAATTTTATGCGCGAATGTAATTTCACGTGAGAGATTGGTATGCGATTTCTCACTGCTCTTAAAAAAGTCAAGAATACCTTTGCCAGATTTGATTACTTTTTCAGTATTAATAACTTTGGGCCCCAAAAAAAATGTGTTTACTCATTTAGTAAAATTATGTTATTATTACTAATAAACCAGCAAAGCCAGCCCACCTTTCTTATGTCGTGCCAACGAACTGCTTTTTTCTTGCTGTGTGAAGATTTGATTTAAAGTGTAGTTCAATCTAGGAAATGGCGGTTGAAAATCGTAAAGAGTAGGCCTATCAGGCCGCTGTCCTGTCAAAATTTAAAAAAATAGAAACATACACACCACAAAAATTGTTATAGAATGTGTGATTCCTATATACACACATTGGGATTCTCGCCGGTGCTACGGAGTTCGTGCGCTGTGCTGAGATACTCGTTGTGTGATCTAAGGGAGGAGATCGGAGCACGGATGGAGTTGTCCGTGTGCAATGAAGATAGTCCTTACAAAAAAAAAAAAAAAAAAAAAATGCGATTTAGGAAATAATATTTAAATTATTAACACTTTAAAAAACATGTAAACGTTAAAAAAATAAAACAGCCCTTATTAACCGATTTAAAAGAGATCTATAAACATTCAGGCCAAAAGATATTGATTTTTCTACTGGAACGAAACTTAAAAGGGGAAAGTGGTTGTTGCAGTTGTTGCAAGATTTGTTTTCACCCGCCTTGATTCTTATTCATATCTCTTAAAAAGTATTTTCACATTTTTAGAGCGCAAAATGTTAAACAAAGTCTGGTTTGTTTTTTTTTTGGTTTTTTTTTTTAACTTAAAACGATATAGAATTTTTATTTCAACTTAAAACGATATAGAATTTTTTTAAAGCCTAGATGCACTATTATTTGCTAGAGAAAGTAATTACTTAATTACAGAATTATTTTTTATGCTAGTACAATGAGTTAAATATTATATGCTTCCATTGTAGTACATAGTTTCCATTTGGCGTTCTTTCACTTTGCAGTTCATAGAAACTATTTGGGAAAAAAAAACACGACACCCACTCACCCAAACCCACCAAACAACAACCCCAAATCGGCCCCCCATACCATTACCCCCACCCCCCCACCCAAAAATTTATAACGTGCAACGAAACTCACAACTGCAACAGCGCGCGAAGAGCTTATTGTACAGTCAAACGGGCAAGAGTGCCAAATGGAGTTGAGGAAACGTGTTGTTTTTTTTTAAAGAGCAAAGAAGGGGAAAAAGATAAATATGCTCTCAGGAGATTATTAATTATAGCAAGGACAGCGCTACAATAGATCTTAAGAAAAAGGAATATAGTGGCCTAGGAATTCAAGAGTCCATTAATATGAGTGAATATATTCTGGAACAGATATAAGGTATTACATCACAGACAATGTCTGTTGTGATAAATAAAAAGAAATAAACAAGCGGCGGCGGTGTTTTATTCGGCACCTATACTCGTGAAAGGGATGTTAGGGAAGTAAAAGAGTCTGATAAAAACGTCTGGGTTGGTTCACGTCTCTTGTCCGTAGTTGCGAATTAGTGTCGTTCGTCAAGAGGTCCTACCTCCAGTGATACCACTTTTTGTGGAAATGCTAAGCTGATTGTGTGGCGTGGACACGGTTCATTTCACAGCGAAGGATGGTGCGCTCGGAGGGTGACTGGATATAAAACCAGGAGGACTAGCACGTCTGTTACAATTCAATTTGGTCTATTTCTTTCTTTCATTTGTGTGTCTATTTCTTTCTTTAAAAAAAAAAAAAAAAAATTTCGAGTAGTGAATAACATTTACCTATTTTATTTATTTGATTGCAGTCATTTATTTAACACAGAAATCCTTTAAGAACGGTTTGACGATAATCCAGTAGGTCTATTTAGTAATATAACTGCAATAAATTTACCGTTTGGACATATAAAAGGACTTTCATTTTCAGCGTTCCAAGCTTAGATACTCCTTGTACACATCAAATTATATCACATTATAAAGCGCGGTGTATATTTACTGTTTTTCTTCCAAAACAGTTTTTGTGTTTAAAAGTCCTGTTGCTTTACTGAGGCCTATGTACAAAAGTTTCAGAAGTGAGCAGCGACAAGAGATTTAAGCCATCTAGATCTATCGGTTTAAAAAACAGATAGGTTCATACAATACACATAATACAAAATCGGTTGTAAAACAACCAAATAAAATTATGTAATTTAAACTAAGGCTTTTCTTTAGAACATGATCGTGATATATTCATATTTTTGTAAGCGGAAAGGTCAGGTGCCGTTAGATAAATATGTATCACTAGAGATCTAACGCTCAGTGTGTGGATCTAAAGTGTAATGAAGTTGATTCATATCTCGGCATCTTTCAATAGTTTTCCCGTACAACCCGTGGAGTATCTGACCCAATGAACACCTGCTTGGTTATAAATAGTGTCGGGAAGATCGCTGAATGGAGGAATCTATAAGTTGTAGATGTTAAGGATATTTCGGAAGGCAGTGTGCAACTAATCATGGAAAATACCTAGATAAAGAAGGACCCAATTCGATTATAGGGATCATTTGCTTTAGGCAGATAGCAATAGTTTCACTGTGTGTTGTAGCAGCCGAAAGTTATTATGAATAGAAGACTGTGGAACATGAACCATGTTGTGTTTTCTAGTTTAGGCTGTGCCTCCAGTGTATAGTCGGATAATCTATAGATTAAAATGGATATCCATTGTGATAGAGCTCATTCATATGAGTTAACAATAAGCTTAAGTTGGAGGACATCGGTGTAGAAATAAGGATTCAGAATTATTTCTGGATTTAATATATGTCACATCTTGCTTGCATTACACGATTTTGGTATGCATGCCAACGTACCTTGTCTGTTGTACCGCGTACATCCGCAAGGCCATTATAAAAGGGGGAGAGAACGCAAGACAGACACACTCGCCGCCTAATTCAAACTACAGACACAGTGCACAAGCAGTTATATCAACTACGTTGCCATCTGCTGAAGTGTAGGCAGCATGTGTAACATTAAAAGCTGTCTGAGATTGAGGGTAAGCGAGATGTTTAATAAAATATATATATGTTAAATATTTTATCAATGTGTGTTTAAAGTAAAGATACTAGGCATGTGTAGAAATCATTGTGCAATTTCTGGAGATAAAAAACCCGAAGTGTGTAGTTTCTAGTTTTCTATGTGTAAATAAATAAGTAGAACGAATGGAATTGGAGCAAGTGGGTTCTGTGAAAGGCGTTTTTAAGATATTTATCCTGCATTGCATGGAAAGGACTATCCAAACTGGAGGAAGGAATGACTATAACAGATTGATTTTCTGTATTATTTGATATATGACACATGATTACCATAAGGCCTATATGATTTTATTGAAACAAATCATGGACAAAACTGTAACAAGGGAATTATTGAACTATTGTGCTAGAACTTGAACGAGTTGTGTTATTCATGACTTACTATGTCTCTTGTAATTAACCACAGATTATCTGAACTGCCTCATATTACCTCCTATCTGGCTAAGGAGACTATGAGCGATACTACGTAGGTTGTATATATTGTTTCAGGTTATATCCTGCCCTGAGTGTCATACACAATCTCTAATGACCAAGTCAGCAATTAGATACTCAAGTTTGTCAGAGCTTTTGCCAGTATTAACTGTATCATCTGTACGAGTGGAGGACCCGCAGTGGTGGGATTCTACCCAATCATACTGCTGTACGAGGCCTAGGAAGGACTTTGTTTCAGATAAGTAGCTCAGTGTTGGGCTACTCTTCAATTTTCAAACACCAAATTAACCCACCTACGAATAGACTATGTAATGATGAAAACCTTGTGGTGTATATAGAAGACATTTGACAGTCTTATGAATCATAAAGTAACATTTATAGTTATCTATTCAAGAAAGCACAAAAATAGAGACAGATTCAATCAGGAAGCAAGAAAACAGTGAAATTGAACTATATTAGTTTAAGAAATTAACTGTAAATGTGTTTTATATATATATATATATATTATATATATATTATATATATATATATATATATATATATATATATATATATATATATATATATATATATATATATATATATATATATATATATATATTTTGAAAGTGACACCATAATTTGTATTTTGTATGACTATTGGAATTTGATTTGGGAAAAATTTAACAAAGAAAAAAAAGAAAGGAAAAGAATCTTGTACATAAAATTAAATTATAAATTGTAACCATGATCTTCAGTGGAATTTTTTAAAATTTGGTTTAAAAGTTCTTGTTGTGTATTTTACTTACCCTAGCAGACGTCATTGTCTAAGGGTAGTCTGAAGAGGAAGCCCATTAGGAATCTAGATATAGTTACAAGTACACATCTCATCTAGGAAACCTAATTCAGCTTGACATATACCTTGAATGTCGATTCTCCATTACTCTTTTTCAGAGAAGGGGGTATTTCTTGGTAAGACAATTCTTTTATCTGGCACTATCCTGGTATTCATCATGATACATCTTATTTGTCCGAGTGATTATTATCACCTTCATTTATATCTTTCCTCTCGCTTACACAAAGACCAAAGACAAGATAAATAGTTAGTTAACATGGAAATATATAAGGAGGAATAAGCGAACTGAAAAAGAAAACTTAAAAACAGATCATCAAAAAAGAAATATGACAAGAAGAAAGACTCACTATTGTCAATATTACCTCACTCAGATCATGGCTGTCTTCATAGCTAATGATTATGGGTATTAAGATAGTTTTGAACGGAGAAGGAACGCAATCCTCCAACAATATTATCATTCCTTGATACTCCTGGTGGTGAATAGAGTATTATAAACAAAAATACCAAAATTGATAATGCAATCATCGTCTTTATCTCTCTTTTTCTTTGTCTTTCATTTGGAAGTTCTGCCTCAAATGCCCAACTTTTTGTGGTTCCTGATCTGCCTTTCTCTGGAGCCATCTGTTTTCACTGGAATCATGGCATCGATCCATTTTCATAACCGTTTGAGACTGATGTCCTCTATACACAATTCTCCTGCTTTAACTAAAAGGAAAGACAGAAACAGAGAGAGAAAAAATAACAGTTTAGAAGCAATGAAAAAAATGGAGCGGTAAAATCAGCAGGGCGGTAGTACTGAAATATGTAAGACAACTTATTCCACCCGCAAGTATATCTATCGACATCCTTAGATAAAAAAGAAGTTAGAGGAAGAAGGAGCCAAAGAAGAAGAGGAAGGAGGAGGAGGAAAGAAGAAAAAGCAGCAGCTGAAAATGCCGTGGATTATCACAGGCACAAATCGGTGGCTATCACCATGGGAGCTGCCGCCCCTTTGGCATTTCTCAATAAGGGATGACAAAAAGTAAAGATGGCGTTAGGGAGAAGACATTCAGTGTCAACCATTCACGCAAAATTTAAGAAAAATAAAGAATACTTGTAAGAAATAAACGTAAGGCTCTTTGGTGCGCCTAACTCACTGACTTGTTTGACGAACTGAATTATCTTTACCAGGAAATAAAATGAATTTAATTAAAAGTAAATGCATTAATTTTTAAGTGCGTGTTACTTAAATACGACCATACAATGACATTCAAATCCAGCTTTCTGTCGTTGGATTCAATCTCGTCAGTTCGAATAGATTTTACAAATATTTCTTTTAAAGAAATACATGTGGCTAACTACCAAACAGTCTTTTGGCATTCTAAAGCAAAGAAGACCTTGGTTGATCTCGTTATGCAAACATGTGGAGTAAATTGCACCATTTTTGTCACAATCACCATCATCTTCGTCATCATCATCACCATCATCAGCGCACACAAAATGTTTGGTGCTAGGGACTTCGTGCGTTCGTCTACAATTTATAATGGTAGCTTGTAAAAATGTAGGTGACAAAATGTAGTGTACATGTTTCCATCACGTACCTAACATTTGGAGGTGGCTTCTAAAACACAGCAAAACTTTACTGTGCCACGATCATCACTGCGTTCACTACCATTTTCACTTGTTGTCAGTTATCATTACAACGACCAGAGCAGTAACATAATCATCATATTATCACTGGACCATATGAAAAGAATCAAACCACCGCCAACAACAAATCCCTGTGAGCTTACCTTGACAGCTTCAGCAGGTGTGGGTCCTTGACATTTCTCTCCGTCGTAGTAGAGCTGAAGATACTGCTGCTTTAACCACTGCACTCTTTTATCCATCTGGTTCTTCAACTTCACTGTGGCTGCTCGAAGCTTACATAAACCCCGATACCAAGCCATGGTCACTCCCTTGGGTCCAATAAACCAAAGTCTGTGATTGGCTGACATGCTGCTTCCGTGAACTATTGTGATACACTTGTGTTCCGAATCACCGATTTCTAAACCGTGTCTTTTGGTTATAGATGAGAGGTCAATGGACTCGTCTCCCAAATAGACTTCTTTGACATGCATGACGTCCAAATATCCTTCCTCGAGGGAACTGTAATTGTCCTCACTTCCGCTGGAGTAGCGGGCACAGAGGATGCGCAGTGAAGCATGAGACAGGTCAGAATGTAAGATGAAATCTGGTGGAGAGGTCACTCCACGAAGAGCACTCCAACCAGGACGGCACCATGTTAGGGTGGCGTTGTCCGCCTCCAGGCGAAGTACACACAGGGCAGACCGACCGCCATCTTCGTCCCACTGAATGATTGTGGTTCCATGGTTTGAGGATCTACATGTACAGGATTAATATTGTCAGTTACGTGATCAAAATTTAGAAGTACACAATCAACAAATAAGTATATGACAAAACATATTCATGTATATAATACATTTTTTATAAAATGATAGACATATTCATAAACGTAAAGAAAGTTCATTACATTAATACACATACAAATGTGCATAATAAAAGTCTACATCATGGTAAACATATGTCATTATCCTTCAGCTTCAAACAGAGAACGTGCCTTCATCCAATTCACTGTACGTCTTCCTGGCTTGTGCCATCTACTCAATGTGTCTCCATGTATTTGTACCCTTTCATGTCTGTCAATAATAATTCCTTTCTCCGTGTGTTTTTTCGATCAGCTCTATTTGTTACCCTGAGGATCCCAGAATAAAGACTGCCCTGTAATGCTATCATCAGGTTTCCTCATTGTGTGTGGTATCCAACCAACACCAGTATCTCCCTCTAACTTTGTTCCCTTAGTATTTGTCTACTCCTTTCTTTTGGTGATTTTGTCATACCATTTTAGTCCTTCTATTCGGCGTAGGAACGCATTTTGTTGTTCTTCATGTGTCAGTCATGCAATAGGACAGTTTTGACGAGTGAGCTGGAGATTCTATTTTTGCTGGGCTTGATTCATTTTTCGAAAAGCTCTATGGAACAAACGAACTTTATTTTCAAAGGGTTAAGAATTGGCACGCAGGCCCGTTTTACATTCTGCCCTTCCTCTCTCTGTCATCTTGCATTCTGTATCCATTCAATAGCACATGTATTTTGAGCATTATTTAAGCATACAACATTATCAAGGTAAAATAATAGCATACATTAGTAGTATTCAGTCATAATCAAATTTAAGTATGTTAACAAAACAAAAAAATAAATAAAACAAAAGTAAAAAATAAAAGAAAGTATTGAAAAAAAGGACAAAGAAAACAAAATCTAAACCATTCATACAGTCATATTAGATAATCATTTGATACATAATCAGATTATGGTGTCATCTAATAAGAACTCGTGAAATATGGAAATCTGCTGCTGAATGACCAGGTGACATTCGTGTGTTGTGTTTGTCAGCGCATGCGTGGTAAATTCTTCCACAGGTGAGCGGCTTTGAGTCCCAAGCAGATACTGCATAGTGAGTGAATGTTGAGCATACAAATACGAGATCCAGCTTTATGACCTAGCTCCTTAGGGGGGAGGGGTAATAGGGTATTGACTGGATAGATGAGAATCGTACATATAGGCCCGTCTTGCATTTTGCCCTTCCTCTTACTCATCTTTATTGCTAGGTATCCAGACATTCTCCAACATACTTAAGGTATGTTCAATGGCAATGCAACATTATAAGTAGTATAAAAGCATACATTTACAGTATCTGATTACAATAAAGAAGTAAAGGTATATTAAAATGAAAAAATAATCATCATACAGTATATTAGATAATAATAATTCGGCATGTTTTTCAGGTCATGTGGAAGATTGTTCCAAAGATTAGCAGCTGAGTAAGCAAAGCTCTTCTTGTACAAATCTAGCCTCGGCTTGGGTACCTCTAATTGGTTTAAGCGCTGACTACGTTTTTCATTGAATTTGAAAAGAGGCCACAGATACGTTGGAGCATTATGTGACAAGATTTTGCGAGCGAATTTAGCTTTGTTAAATAAGAAGCGCTTTCTAAGGGGTAATATTTTAAGATAGTTATATAGATCTATACAATGTATTTGGTGTTTATCAGCAACTAGGCGCATTGCACGTTTTTAAAGTGAGTGAAGCCTTTTTGTGTTGGATATGGAACAACCATCCCAGATTGTGGAACAATAGTCTAGGTATGTTTGTATGGGAGAGAGAGAGAGAGAGAGAGACAGAGAGAGAGAGAGAGAGAGAGAGAGGTTGCTAACATCGGAACGCCTCCCAACCGCCCGCCAAGACATAGAACCATCAAACATGTAAAAGAAATGGAAAAAAGGCTTACAGCACACGCACGTGCAAAGATCAACACATACAAAACAAGGTCACTTATCTGAAAAAAATGTGTTCCGACAGATGCTCGTCCGTGGAAGGCTTGAGAGTTGTATGCAGAACATTAAAAAAAGCATCCGTCATAGTAGATAATGGAGACGAAGTTCATATTATGTTGATAGAAGACTTGCAAAACATCGTGAAGTGGATTTGAAATAGTAACTTGAAGCAGGAACAGTGGCGAATATTGACGACTGCAAAAGCCGGCAGATATGCGCAGTGCTGGTACTGGGTATGTAAATGAGTCCAACGGTGCAGACGTGGAAAAAATGACGATTTTGTTTCAAATGTCCTGCAGCTCGATCCGAAACATACTGGTCGCCAATGTATATGTTTTTACGACTGGAATCCTTTGGGATGTGTGATATATATATATTTTTTTAAACCAGCGGCACTTGGGCTTTCAGCCCTTCGGCCCAATGACATGTCATTGCAAGGCTGGGGAACCTGAGGACTTTCCTTCCAACCCGGTCAGGAGCTTCGCTCCTTCCCATCCACAGAGGGTTTATCACAGGAACCGTTCAGGCTATTCAGTCAAATTTCCGGTCGTAAACATTTCTTCAAACACTGACGCCCGGAATTGAACCATGAAAACCTGGTCGCCAGTACAACGCAGAAGCCATTACACCAGCGCGGCTCCCACATATATATATATATATATATATATATATATATATATATATATATATATATATATATATATATATATATATATATATATATATATATATATATATATATATATATATATAATGTAGGATTTAGTACACTATCGAATTCTTGCATCAGTTCTTTGGAACTAGCATCTGTGCAAAGATAATAGGTAAGTTTATATCTGGTAACATTAATATAGGAGGATTATAAAAAATATGCTTTAATATACTCTAACGCGGACTGGAACTCTCGTGAATAGTGCACGTGATTGGGTAAGCCCTTTTTCAACATAAAGGAAAGGTCTGTAGTGGCAGCAGAAAGATTAGCAAAAATCTAGTGTAGAATTGAACTAGTCCTAAGAGACTATGAACTTGTTTTTCGTAGTAGGAGTGTATAAGTTCAGAATTTTAGAGACATTTTAAGGGACGGTCTGAAGACAACTGTGCCCAACCTTGTGACCTAAAAATAAAATCTCTTCAAAGGCAATCTTAATGTTGGTAGGTCGAGCAGTCAAGTGATGAAAACGAAGAGTGTCTAATAAAGAACGCAGACCTACGAAGTGCTCTCCCCAAGTTGAGCTGAACAGACACATGTCGTCTATATAAGTTACGATGTCAGATCCGTGCGAGAGAATTTTGCGCATCATTCTAACGAATGTGGCAGGGGCGTTCATAAGCCCGAAAGGCATGAAATTCCACTGGTATAAATCACGTGGTGTAGAAAAAGCAGTTAGTGGCTCGGCCCTATCAGTTAATGGAACGTGCCAGTAATCTTTTGTAAGATTAATTTTCGTAAAAAAACAGAGCCTAGCAAGGCGAGATAACAGATCTTTAAGCAAGGTTAGGGGTTTAGCATATAATATTATAGGGATATTGAGGTTACGATTAGCAAAATATATTCCCTTGTTGTAGTCTTTTTTCTAACAATCACTATGGGTTATGTATACACAATCCCTCATCGGAGGTTTACGACGTATTTAAATGATGACTGATCATGCTGAGTCATCTTCTTTCTTCTTCGATCCTTAGTCGCCGACTGTCGAAGCTGTCAGTGGTCATCACGCTTAGTGGCGTCTTGTATGGCAACAACAAATTGATTCCACTTTGCTCGATCGGTGGTCATCCTTCGTACAGTGCCCCTACTCTGCTTCATTCTTTGCCTCTCAGCCTCCACAGTCCTCCGCCAAGTTGTTTTTGGTTGGCCTCTCTTTCGTTTTCCTTCAGGGGTCCAAAGCATAGCTGTTATTGTGATGGCATCGGGGTTTCTTCTGAGGACATGGCCAACCCAGCTCCAGCGTCTGCCAGCTATGATGGTGTACATGTCCTCTTGCCTGCTCCGAGTAAGCAGATCTTGGTTGGTGATGGTATTCGGCCAAAAGATTCGGTGAATTTTTCTTAAGCATGTTTTGCAAAAAGAGGACAATTTCGACATTTCCTTCTCTGTAATTCTCCAGCATTCCGAACCATAGAGAAACACAGAAAGCACACAGCTCTGATATTATCTTATTTTTGTGCTTGTGCTTTATTGAGAGGACCTCCAGATGTTGTTTAGGCTAAAAAAAGGTGGTTCTTGCTTTGTTCATTCTGTTGTTGATGTCTTTGCTTGCCCTGCCGTCTGGTGTTACTATGCTTCCTAGGAATGTGAAGGTGTCTGGCTGTACCAGTTGCTGATTCATTACTGATATGGGCTCAGGGTTGCTCACATTGAGCTTCTTTAAATTGATGTTCAAGCCCACCTGCTGGCTATACTTATTAAGTCTATCCGTTTTTTCCCGGATGTGTTGATGTGAATGTGCTAGTAGTGCAATGTCATCTGCATATTCCAGATCTTCTAATGTAGAAAGTGTAGTCCATCTTATTCCTCTTTCTACTGCCCTCTGTTGTCTGGCGCATAACCCAGTCTATGATTTAAAAATAGAGTGGTTAACTCTTTAAGCCCCAAGAGCCAGTATACTGTACTTCCCGCTAGACCCATTTGGCCCAATCAACAGTATACTGGCTTTCGTATCTCTTGATCCTTTCTAGGGCTGTTTTCTAATTTTGACAACTCAAAAACGCTATTTTCTTAAAGTATAGCCATCCATTATGGACTTTTGTTATTTATGAATATGAACATTTAAAAAAAAATTATTTCCAACCAAAAACAATAAAAACATACTGGTATGGCCATTTTTGTTTGGGCCAAACCCACCTTTTTGCTTGGGACTGAAAGAGTTAAATAGGGGCTTCCCTGTCGTACTCCTGTCTTCACCTCAAAGGTTAGGTTGCTCTGCCCAACACTAATGGTAAAGTTGGCATAGAGGCTTTTTATGACTGACACTATGCAGCTTGGAATTCCATAAGCCCTCAGTATTTTCCATAAACTTTCTCTATGTATACTGTCAAAAGCCTTTTAAAATCAACGAAATTAATGTACAGTTGTCTTTGTCATTCTGAGCACTGCTATATAATGTTCCTAAGAGTAAATATATGATGCTGAGTCATCACAGGTTATGAAATAAAATGAATAGCCATGTCCTTGGTGGAATGATCCATCAATGCCAAATGATTACCGTCATCAGCAAAAACCACGTCTGCAGAATGGGAGAAGTTCGGCTACCACGACAAGCATGGGAAACAAAAAGCCAGGGATCCAGACCCCCAGGACGACCAAGAGTCCGCTGGGAGAACAACATTAGACAATCTTTGAAGGACCGAGGACTAGAATGGAACCAGGCCAGGAGGAAGACAGCCGATAGAATAGTCTGGCGCTCTCTCTTCCAAACCTCTACACCTCACGGTAGAAGGGGAACGACTAAGTAAGTAAGAAAGTAAGCAAAAACCATGGCACTAAAAGCAAAAATGAACAAAATAACCAGTAAAATCCTGTGAAGAAAGTACGGGTAGTTAGGAGATACCAATTTACTAATTAAACGGTCACATGTCATGAGGGCTGAGAGTAGCATCCCAGTGATCATAGGCCATAAGTATATGAAATAGATGTTAGGTATAGTTTGGTTTGTGACAGATGTGCAACTTTATATAGGTACATCATAGGATTTTGGTACATTATTGTCGTACTGTGTGATTCCTTCTGTTAAATTGGACTTAACGTCCTCAATGTCAGGAAAACCAGACATCATATCTTTGTAATTATCATCATGAGGAATGATCTCATCACTTTCAAAAATTGTACAGAGACCAAAACCAGAATAACTAGTGTTACAAGTATAATATTCACTGACAAGTAACTGAGCACTAGTAATGACTGCATGCGCAGTTAACTTGTGTCGCCGTTCCCACTGTTCTTTTTCTTCAGGTGAGCAATCTTTGATACCATAGATACGACCAAGTGTCAAATCAGCAAATAGGATTTTTTAACAGACATAGCCTAACTCTATCTGAAAAAATGGTATATGAATGTTAACAATGGTCGTGGAATACAATACAATTGTTCCACCAAAAGTAATACAGTTAACAAAACCACCCGTTGCACAAGAGGGATGTTTAAGAGACTTCCTGACTCCTACAGCTGTACAATGAGAATCACGGAGTAAGGTCACCTGTCTATTGTTCAACAACCCTCTGTGAAGCTGAAGTGTGCCTGTGCCATCATGGGCGGATAGTGCCGTAACTGCAGGCGATGGGAGAACACACTTAACAGTGAAGAGTATTGGGTTGAAAAAGAGTTAAACAATCGGGACAATGTGAAGCAACCTCAACATCTAAGGCAAAACAAGCAGCTGATTGATTAATAACAGTATTGTCCTGATTATTCACGGGTGCATCACCAGTATGTGCTGAATTTGCATGGTTATTTGAAGCTGCAACATCACGAGAGCGTGATTGCTAACCCTGGCGATTGAAAGAACTACTTTGATTTCTGTAGTTTTGGGATACATTCCTAAGTGAAGAATTATGATTGTTTGATCCATAGTTATTCCAATCCCTGTTAAAAGGAATAACATTGTCCTGTATTCTCCAACTTGAGTTTTGTTGTAGGTAATTGCCTATATTCTGAGGTGACTAGTTTCAGTATTGTTGTCTACCTCTGTTAGAACCTCCATTATTGTACCTCCCCGGCACAAAATTCTTATCAATGCTATGAGATCTCAGTCTGAAATTTGTGTTTTTCCAGGCTGTGGCTAAAGCAACAGGTAAAGCTTCCTTAATTACATTATTACTGACACAAGTACCTGGATGTGCAGTGAAGAACTGTCTTCCAATTTCCTACAGTAAAGACAGGCTATATGGTTTCCGTTCATGTAAGAATGACCAAAATGGTTTACTCACAGAGGATAAAACGTTATCCCTCAATAACAAATCCATGAGGGCATCATAGGTTTTGTCAATACCTGACAGTTGAACGAATCTTTTGAAAGTCAAGGGAATAGCTGAAATGAACTCCGAGAAGTCGTTCCCAGTCTCAAGGGTCATAGTTTTGAAACTCATACGATAACCCTTTGCATCTAGCTAGTAACGTTTCAATAATAGAGCCCAAGCAGCTTCATAATTATTTTTGTTTGCCTCAGCCATTGTACAGAGAGCAGTCAATGGTTCTCCATTCAATAATTCCATTAGTCTGGCACACCACTGAGATTTGTCCAGTGTATGTGCTTCACATACACTTTCAAAGCAACTTAGGAAGCACGAAATGTCATCATAGCTAGGCTTAAAAATGGGCAAGCGAAATTTACTAGACCAAGTATTTTGCCTCTTTGAGGAACCATAAACTTCTGAATAATCATTTTATTTACCCTGAATTGTCAGTTTTAAATCTTTTAGATGAAGAAGCAGCATTTCTTTTTCATGGGCTAATTTTGCCTTTCTCTCCTCTATTCCCCTTTCATGTGTTAATTGCATTTTATTCTCCTCCAGCTCAGTAATACACCTCTTTTCATCTAATTCAGTCTTCTTTACCTCCAATTCACCAAGACGCCTAATTTTCCTCCAATTCAACAATACGCCTCTTTTCAGCTTTCTGTTCCTCCAATTCCCTTTGATGTTCTAAATTTCTATCTTCCGATTCTCTAATTTTCTCCTCCTTCCGTTTTGCTTTGGCAAACTCAGTCAAGGCAAAGTCCTTTAAAGATTCACCTTCTAATCCAAATGCTTTGCCCATTTTGACAATCTAAAGTAGCCATGTTAATTGATAATGTGACTTACTTAGTCAATACGTAAAACTATATCTTGTTGCTTTACAATATGATGAAAGCAAAGAAGGTAGGAATACTATTAAGCAATAATAATAAAGTAAATCATGTAGCAACAACATGTGAAGAAATATAATGCAAGAAAAAAAAATATATTAATAAGATAGTATACGGATATATACAAACAGTTAAACACTAGCAGCAAGGGAAAAATACTAATGGAAAATTGAAGGTAAAACAGAAAATGGAACAATCTTACAGCCACGAAACGACAACACAGGACCCGGACAGTGTGTAAATATGAATATTGTATTAACCAAGCGACAGGAAGGTGAGGTAATAGCACGAACAAAACTATCATAAAACCAAGAAAAAGAGCAATTTACAACAAGCCATTTACAAATAAATAGACGGAACGTCACACCTATACAAGCACTATTACAGGAAACAAGCAGTGAACAGAAATAGTCTTCGAGGTTTCTCGAACTGGAAAATTTCACGGGCTGAAGACTGTAAATCTACAGAAACATTCGTTGAGAATTGTGCGGACATGTGGTTGCTAACATCGGAACGCTTCCCCACCGCCCGCCAAGAAATAGAACCATCAAACAAGTAAAAGAAATGGAAAAACGGCTTACAACACCCATGCAAAGATCAACACATACAAAACAAGGCCACTTATCTTTAAAACTGCGCTCCCACAGATGCTCGTCCATGGAAGGCTTCAGAGTTGCATGCAGAACATGGTGTAGAAAAAAAACATTAACAAACATCCGTCACAGCAGATAATGGAGACAAAGTTCATATTATGTTGATAGAAGACTTGCAAAAAATCGTGAAGTGGATTTGAAATAGTAAATTGAAGCATGAACAATTGCGAATATTGACGACTGCAAAAGCTGGCAGATAAGCGCGGTGCTGGTACTGGGTATGTAAATGAGTCCAACGGTGCAGACGTGGAAAAAATGACGATTTTGTTTCAAATTTCCTGCAGCACGAACCGAAACATACTGGTCGCCAATTTATATGTTTTTACGACTAGAATCCTTTGGGATGTGTGGACATATTTATATTTACGAGTTCATCGTGCTATATTATCGAATGCACTAGGGTTTGGTCATGCAGGACACGAAACTGGCACAATAACTCAAGTCGCCGGGTAGTAGGTTCACAATACACATGTAGTACATATTTATTACGTTTTCTTCACAATACAATAGCAATGGAGAATCTTCAAGGTCTGTCTCCTCATAAATATGGACAGTCCATATGGCAATAAGAATGCATATTGAAAAAATACATATATTTGTCTTCTCTATTCAGTTCTGGCCGTTCTGATCAAGACGTGCGTGTCATTCACGGACACCCAAGTAATGTGAACCAGAAACGTGAATGTATGTTTCTTCTTGTATAAATTACTTTTCTGTAAGGTGCGGAACTTCTTATAAGTTTAGGACTATCTTAACGATCGTTAAAACAAGTGGCGGCCTTCAAAAATATAATGATGTCACGTAAAGATACTTAATTCCTCCACAATTTAGGGAGCTCGAAAAATACGTCTAGCTTGGACGAATGAAACATATGAAAGGCCCAGAATATTAGCCGTTAGAATAAATTCGTGCAAACGCGTTACGTCATTGACAACCGGAGAGGTATACTAATATATAGCGTTAAAAACAAGTTAAAGATCGTGCAAAACATGTTTTTACCACAAATAGAGATATCTCATCAAATAACAATATATATATATGACTGCTTGTGGCAATATACCAAAACATATTACTTTTATTCCTTTACAAGTGGTTATATATATGAGGCTGGCAACGTCAATATAAGCAAATAGTATATTCATAAACCACTACAGCAAGCTCTGGTGTTTGTTTTATGCTAATTCGATAAGAAAAGAGAAAGCAGCCGTGATGAACGATGATTACGTAACATGTGCCTAAAGTGTAAAATATCGTCGTTTTGTGAGATATATGTATATTGTTAATTGTAATTCAGGCAAATCATTGCAATCACGCTGACCAAGCACATTTTTCCCAGTTCATTAACCATAGTTATTACGGTAATTTCTAATCATGTTGAGGACATAATCAAAGAGTTGTACTGTGTACACTCAGGGAGACTAGTTATTCAAAGAGGGTAACATTGGTGGGTGAACAGCCAGACAATGCGCCTGTTAATTTGCAGCCTACAAATGTACTTTGCAGAGTTATTTGTTCTTTTTATTTTGTCTAAAGTTCGTGGAACGAAGCTATCAGACTGTACATGTTACGAAGCTGCAAGTCCGAAGTTCTTTCTCCACTAGCTGTGAGTTAAAAGCAGGGAATCAACACTAATCGCCTACACTGGACGAGTTGAGTGGAGAAGAGCCCGCATCACAGAAGAATGGACGAAATCACTGCTGCAGGACTCACTTAGACAAGCTAAGTTTATTAAGGGAACATAAAAAAGGACAATTGTTTTTATAAAATCCTTAACCCAAGTCTCAGTGAAGATAATTTAATTACGTCTAAAATTCACCATCATTCCATCGCTATCTTAACCTGTTAAGACTAATTGTTTATTTGTTATGTTACATGTTAGTTTAAAGCAAAACAATCGTTGTTGATTCAGTTTTTATCGGTATGAAAGAAAACGTATGAGCAAGATTATATATATATATATATATATATATATATATATATATATATATATATATATATATATATATATATATATATATATATATATATATATATATCCAGACATATATCTACATCTATAGAGCAAATACTTATAAAATAATTTTGCTGGATTTACACCAGCTGGGGAATTGAACGGGCGGAGGATCAGATATATGTTAATAGTGCTCTACCCTATGCAGCATTGTTCTTGACTTCTGAAATCATAATGTTAATCCGACCTTGAGATAGAAGCGTCATTATCCTTCTAACTACAACTCTGCCGAGAGTAATCTCGTGCGAAGGTAGACACATTTGAAGACTCATATTAGATACTCTTGAGTGTTGACCGCTGGTGGACCACTAATGCAGAGCTAAGGGGAGGCAATCCGTGACAAACATTACAAATCTGTTATTATTATTGTTAATCAGAATCGACTTCACTGCACTCCGGGCAAATCCATAGGTGCTCAGTCTCCCTCAGCAAATGTCGAAGTGTAAGAATGCTTATTGTACCTGTAGCACGCTGGTTGTACATACGACGGATGTATCCTCTCTTACGACCATTTGTCCTAGTCCCACGTTTGATGCCAAACTCGAACAGCCTCAGCCTTCTTGATTCATCCATTGCAGTGTCATTATCCAGCAGGCGATCATTAATAGCCCTTAGTATCTCTCCATTATCCATGTCCTGTGTCCTCACCATTGGTACTCTCGAGGCCAGACTGTCAGCTCTCTCTTTGCCACGTACCCCTGCATGACCAGAATAGTATACCCACACCAGTTCTTCAGAACTTGAGGCTTCTATTGATGTTTTCCATTCCTACCGCAGCCATCCATTCTGAACTTTTATAAACATGGCGTGAGAGTCTGACAAAATAACTGTCCCGGTTGATGGAGTTTCAGACAGCCACCTCAGTACTGCAGTAAATGCCCCTACCGTCATTCTCATGCTGGAGGTTGTTGTCATGTAGGCTCCACTCTACATCAACACTGTCACTGTCACGTAAACAGATACTACACATCAAGCCCCAACATGTTGGTAGTTTTTGTCATTATTCTAGCTTATCTGTGACTCGGGAGGAGGAATCTTCCTTCCCTGATATTCACATATCTTTGCCTACAACTGCCTTGGATTCTACAGAATCTTGCAGTAATGTTGCTATTTCATCTTCTTTAACATCTCAGCTACATTGACAGATATCCAATCTACTAGAATCCTTTTCTGATGTTCTCACTTACCTACCTGGTCGAACATCCGGTTTCTCTTATGATATCATCCTTACTCATGATATTCCTTACCGTCTACGTCCTTATCCTGTTCCTCTTCATTATCAAAACAAAACATCACTCGAGCTAGATAAGATGTTGAGTTTAGGAATTATTGAAAACAGTAATTCTCCATATTCCTCACCATTAGTTATTGTCCGGAAAAAGGATAATAATATTAGATGGTGCGTAGATTATCGCAAACTAAATGCTAAAACCGTTTTGGATGCGGAACCTCATCCTTTGCTTGAATGATTTACTATCTCGTCTATCCAATGCTAATCTCTTCTCAAAAACAGATCTGACTAAACGTTATTGGCAGTTTCCATTAACCGAACAAAATAAAGCTCTTACTGCTTTTTCGACTCCGCGTGGGTTATACCAGTGGAACGTCATGCCTTTCCGGCTCATGAACGCACCTACCACATTCATTCGAATGATGAGTAAAATGTTGTCTTATAGATCTGATATTATAACCTACATTGATGATATATGTTTGTTTAGTTCATCTTTTGACGAACACTTCGTAGGACTTCGTTCTCTTTTGGATACTCTTCGGCTTCATAATCTTACTGCAAGGCCTACGAAAGTTCAGACTGCATTTAAGGAATTTACTTTTCATGGTCATAATATTGGTTCTGGTCGTCTTCAGACTATACCTCAAAATATTTCCAAGATTCTTAACTTTTCTATCCCTTATCCAAAGAAACAAGTTCGCAGTCTTCTGGGATTGGTTCAATATTATAATCGATTCATTCCTAACTTGTCAAATATCACGGCGGTACTGTCATCCTTATTACGTAAGGGAATGCCAATAACGGTAAATTGGTCGAATGATTGCCAGATAGCGTTTGATAAAATTTTACAAATTTTTTATTCACCTCCCATTTTAAGGTTGCCTGATATTACAAAAGTACATATTCTTTGAACAGATGCGAGTGGTTTTGGTTTGGGAGCCTACCTTTTGCAAGAGTACAACGGGATCTATTCATCCTACCTTATACATTTCCCGGAAATTATCAGAGACAGAGAAGAAATATTCGTAATTGAGAAGGAATTGCTACCTTGTGTGTGGGCTATTCAAAAATTGAAGCGTACCTCCTTGTAGCACTCTTCATTGTGCAGACAGACCAAAAATCGGTCGCGGTTTTGAAGAGAGCAAATCACAGAAACCCTAAGCTCGCGCGCTTCTCAATATTGCTCCAGCCTTTTGACTTTGATATCAAATCTATACCAGGATCTGGCAATGTCGTAGTGGATTCGCTATCAAGAAATCCAACATCAATACCTGAAGACTGATTATTACTCAAGAAACGCTCAAGTACTTCATGACATTTATGTGCAGACACACATTTTCTTAATGCATGCAAATCACTATCGTTTAAAACCTGAAATAGTTCATTTTTCGTCTATTGATTGACATCATACCAACTTATCGATGAATATCATACTGTACAATTCGTTGCGATGTACCTACACTCGGAGATCAATTTTCCACTGAACAAACATGTAACAAGAATGTACACCTTCCATATAGTCAAAATACTTGCCAGAATTATATGCTGCAGGATTTAAACGTTGGACTTTATAATATGCAGCGTTACTTTTGACTTTAAGGACAATAACATTGATTCTTTACTGCTTCTGACTTTGTGGGATATACAGATTATGGAATGCTTTTTCCTGGATTTGGAGCATACTGGACTATATGTTCCCTATTGAACTTTGAATGTGATGTTAATTTTTTTTTTTTTCGTACGCCCGCTAATACTCGAGGCGAAATCTCAGGTTATTTTTAATGTCTAACCTGACATTGATTTTTACGTGAATATCCTATTTTCTTGTGCAGAGACAAGTGTCCCTCGCCTTCAGGCAGATACTCGCCGTTTTCGGAGGTACCCATTAGAGCTGGGTCGGCTCAGGAGCCGCCAGTCCCTGGTCGATGACACTCCTTCAAATGTACTCGCCAGGTCTCGAGTTAATCCAGTCCAAATCCCGGTGCACGAAAAATCCTCAAATGCCGTCTCCCGGGTTTGATCCTGAATCACCCGGTCGCCAGAGCGGTGTTGTAATAACTTTTATTAATGCAGATTTTAGACTTTAATCTTTAGTTAAATTAATTAAACGTACCATTATTATTTAGATAATTATTATTTTTCTATCACATTTTCTCTGATTTGTAATACTTTTGGATAGATAACTTATGATTTTTTTTCCTTTCTATGCTATTCATACTTACTTCCCTTTTTCTTTTGTTCTGTCAACTTTTCCTTACTAAAATATTTTCTTTTCTACTTGTACCTACTATTACTGTTCTGTCATATATGTACACAAACATAACTTACATTATTAACTTACTAACTTACAGAGTGTCGACATAACAATATATTATTTTCTTACTTCACATCTCTGCATTGTCATACATATCTTACATTGTTCTCTCTACGTTGTTTATTTAATATTACTATAACTATATTTAGTAGATATTTTGTGTTAAATGCTTAATAAGTATTATATTAGACTCTACTCTATTCTTATTGACTACTGACGACGTTTTCTACTCAGTAACATTATTTACATTTGTCTTAACATGATTTTGACTTACAATTAGTTTGGACAAACGCCATTGACGGTTAATTGTAAACATATCTGGCCGTCTGTTCATAAATTATTCGCGATTTTTTTCCTTAAATCTCATTGCTATTTTTCACGTGTAATTTTTCATGATTTTTTTTAACCCGCAGTCCGAGGAAATTGTTAAGGCAGATTGTAATGTATTTTACATATTGACCCCACTTAGTTTTGTTAGCAGTTTAATCTATGCGGTAACAATTCTATCTGGGGCCAACATGTTGTATTTTGCACCATTTTTAATTATAAGTGAACGCGTTGTAAGGTTTACGTCACTAGGTGATTATGACGTAGTATGTTCTGCAGTTATTTAAGCAGACCGTTAATCAAGGCCTTCTGTTGTATGAATCCGTCAGAGTAAGACGTTGATGCTATCGCTCCCAAGTTTATGAAATTTTAACAGTTCTCCTTCGTGGCTTAAGAAACTGAGAAGGCCGCCACTAATATTCAAGAAGATGCCGAATTAAGTATGGAAGTTCAATGATTTTTTATGCAAAGGAATTTTACGAGAGTAAGCAATATTAATCTCCATATTCTGGTTGTCACAACTTGGGTGTTAACCGTTATCGGCACCTCTAGTAAATAGGCCAGGTATGAGACGATGTATCACGGACTGTAGGAGATTCTATATATGCATTTATGCCATTGTTTCATGAACATTATTCTATGCTTCGTAAATAAACATGCTCTATCTGTGGACCCTTACTACAAGTTGTTGGAGGTCGATTTATGAGGAATTGTTTTTGCACAAGCTCATGACATTCAATACATCTCATCATCACGATGCGCATTACAGAGGTCAGATATGAAGTAATAATCTTCTTCAATCACTCAATCTCCAATACATCAAAACCATCCGTAACAAGATTACAGTTATATAACTAGGTACAACAACAAATACACTGTCAAGTAAACAGATACTACACATCTAGCCAGAACTCTAACACCTGACTACAGAGATTACAGTTATATGACTAGGTACAGCAACAAATACACTGTCACGTAAATAGATACTACACATCAAGCCCCAACTTCGACAACTGACTACAGAGATTACAGTTATATAACTAGGTACATCAACAAATACACTGTCAAGTAAACAGATACTCTACATCTAGCCACAACTCTAACACCTGACTACAGAGATTACAGTTATATAACTAAGTACAGCAACAAATACACTGTCAAGTAAACATACACTACACATCAAGTCCCAACTCTTAACAACTGACCAAATAGAATACAGTTATATAACTACGGGTAGAAATATAAAGCAGACAATCCGTCAACAACGAGCAAAAACCGTAGAACAAAAGAGACAGTTTATCACTGACATATGAAAAAAATACAAAGTGACACAATATTTTGAAACAAGAAGTAAGACACACTGAAACTATAAATAACTAACCGGAATTTCAGAGCCCACATGTCGTCCATTACTTAAAAAAAAGTGTTATTAACGCACGTGATACTTTTTTTTTTTTTTGGTGACAGTTGCTCTAGACAAGAAGAGAAGAATAAATCAAACAACATAAATACAGGACTTATGACAATGGTTATAAAGAACACAACAACAAATGAGAATACCACTACACAAAAAAATTATTATTTTCGTGACTACCACGGTCACACAAGAGAAACCAATAGCAAGGGATCCAGATCTCCAGGAATACCCACAGTTTGCTGGGGGGACAACATTAGATAATCCCTGAGGGACCGAAGACTGGACTGGAACCAGGCCAACAGAAACAAAGCTCACAGGATAACATATCCGAGAAGGCTAGACATCATATCTCACTACCCAGGGGATCAGGGAGGAGTTTATCATTATTGTACCCACTGGTTCTGAAAAAATTCCATCCAAAATATTTCCTGTACTTGGTTTGAACCCGGTACTTTTAGAATTAGAGGCGGGCGCCAAACCTCACATCTACTCCGGCCCCCAGGGTCCGGCCCCTAGGGTAGAAGAGGAACCGGCCCCAAGGTAGAAAAGGAACGACCAAGTAAGAAAAAGTCTTTAAATGATTGTTGTAGTGCGTTATTTGGCGCCATTAACACATTTTGTTGTTTCTGCGCGCCCACCCATTGTAGAATGACAACATGTGTCGTATTTTGGCGCTTTAACACATTTTGTTGTTCTCATCTGCGACTTGTAGAATGGATGATTATTATTATTGGAAGTGGCAGAGATTATAAGTGTTCACTACTTTAACACGTGCATCAAACTCTCTATTATTTAATGTATTTTATTTCTAAACATGGAAAACAAAACATGTTTCAAATATTTAAAAATGGACTAATCAAAATAATATAGTATTTTATGCCTTACATAATTTTGTAAAATTAATTGACAAAATTAAATAAATAATGAACGTCTGTTTTAAAGTTTGATATTTTTTTAATAGTTTAATTGTTCCCCTTTGGAAGTAAAAAGAATGTATTCCCCTAACTTTATTTTCTCCCTGCTGTTTAAAGTATCACGTGGTTAAGTTTTATTTGTTTGTTTCACTTTCGTCTAAGATTCAACATCCCGTCAAAACCTGACAAGAGGTGTGATCTCTTGGTCATAAGTGGGCTATTTTTGACCGCTGGACTGTTATCTCTGTCCTTTTCTTTTCAAAATAAGGGGGGGGGGGGCACTTTTATTAGCCATGAAAAGGTCTATTTCTGTGAAGGACCGCTAGCTGGCTGTCTGACGTCACGTCGCCGGTTTATTCCAGTGTTGCTGCTTACTCAGTTCATATATTTATTTATTTATATATTCTAAGTGTAATGATTTTACCTCTATATCTATTATTGCTAGTGTGCCAACGTGTCGTTAAAAGTACTACTAGCTGAAATGAAGATCCATGTGTGTTTTTTGTTCTCACTTGTGTCTACCCATAGTGTGGTCTTCCTTAACTTCAGCTGATTTATGATTTTGTCAATGATGGTTCTGGTTTCTGAGCAACAAAGTCCATAATTTATGACCAGTTTGATTAAAGTTGGGTTAACAAAAACATAAGTACAGCTTCATACTAGGACACAGTACACACAAAATTGTCAGCGTTACGGCCAGGTCTTCATCAAGGACACAACTAAGGACAACGGAAGGGCAAAGAAAGAATTAAAAAGTAAAATTCATAAGAAATAAATACAAAAGATTAATTAAGAGAAACGTGTATTCTTTTAGCAAGTTCACTATTTGTTTGTGTAATTGTTTCTCTTGGCACAAAGTTGCCTCACATAATAGTGGTTTCCGTTGAGGTATGACAGTCATTTTGTACGTATATATAAACTAGATGGGCCGGACATGTTGTTCGCATGCCCGAAAAACGCATCCCAAAGCAGTTGATGTACAGCGAACTCTCCACGGGTAAGCGAAAAGCAGCGGGACAAAAGAAACGCTTCAAAGACACACTGAAAGCATCGTTGAGCAGCTTCAAAATTGATGTCTCCTCCTGGGAGACTATCGCACAGGATCGCTGTGCCTGGCGGACAAACATTACTCAAGGTGCTCGCATTGCAGAACAGAATTTAGCTGATAAGGCAGAAGGCAAGCGTGCTGCAAGAAAGGCCAGAATGCACAGCAACACTACTATCGACTCTAACCATGTGTGCCCCGTATGTGGCAGGGCCTGTAGGGCCAAAATAGGATTAATTAGTCACATGAGATCACGGCACAGACGTGTCACAACTCAAGTCTGAAGCTGTCGCCATCTTCGCTTGCGATGGGCAACTATTATTATTATTATTATTCAACAGTAAGTCGTCTTTATTATGTTTGACAACATAACGTTTACTGAGGGCAATGCATACAATTTTCTCCATATAACTCTGAATTATTGGTGACCTTTTTTTCTTTTTTAACTCAGAATTTTCATCCTTTCATTTTGTTATCCGTTTTTTTTTATAATTCCTTTTTTTACGGCATCTTTTTAATGATTTTTTTTTTAAATTTGGTCCGAGCACACAAACATAATTCACTTTTCTTAATTATTGTGCTGTGTTTAGCAGTTGATGAAATATTCACACAGTGACATCTTTGGTTATTTATGATTTAATTGTGTCTTAGATCTGGATTATGCACGCGATGATAATGAATTAACATAGTACACACACAGATACCACTCACACACAAGGTCAATGCACATAACGATCTCTTTGCTTGCCGTTCAATTGATAAGGGGTGTAGGTTTAAGACAACCGAACCAATTATTTTAGAACACAAGTAACCACTTTATAAAAAATAGTATACTTTTTTAAGTATTATTTCCAGAAAATCTTATAATTACATAAATTTGACAATGTACGTTATTTTAATAGTATAAATATCTTATTTAATATATTTTAGTTATGGAAATTTGAATTATTTTAATCAATAAAATTATAAATTATGTGCTTGACGCACATGTCGGTCAAGTCAAACATGTGTTCTCTGTAACCTCTTAATGGTAATACATTATTAAAACTGAACATTTCTGCACTTACTAAAATGCTGTTAAAAAAAAAAAATTGCAATTTGCTGGATGTTTCCTTTACCACAGGTGGGGCTAAGGTTTACTGTCCCGAGTTCTACAGCCCATTGCGGTTGTTCCAGAGCCAGCATGATGCCTTTTGTGCAGTTACACTGAGCCTCTTCAGTGCCCTTGTTCTTGACTGTCCCCTCAACCCCAATAAGTTCAAAATATCATACACTAAAGCAGCCACGATCCCTCTTGCACTCACTTCAACAGCCATGACCCTTACAGTGAACCCATCGTGTCACAGGTCCGCGGTGTGACGTGTATATGCAAATACCGCTTCCTTATCCGTACCCGCGTGTTCCGGCCATCCAATGTGTATAATTTTTGCAACGCAAAACCCACGAAATTTCTGGCTGTCTTCTCGACCCCAATAGTTTCAAAAGATCATACACTAAAGCAGCCACGATCCCTCTTGCACTCATTTCCACAGCCATGACCCTTACAGTGAACCCATCGTGTCACAGGTCCGCGGTGTGACGTGTATATGCAAATACCGCTTCCTTATCCGTACACCTTTGTTTTCCCCATCCAATGTGTATAATTTTTGCTACGCAAAACCCACGAAATTTCTGGCTGTCTTAACTCATATTCTAGCCACGCCTACTTTTTCATGGATTAATGCGCTGATGAGCGTCTACCTAGATTCGCAACTGTCAATGCATTCAGGTAAGCAAATTAAGTGTGTTTGCCTGAGCTCACGCGAGCTGAGCCGTCAGGATTACGATGACTGGCAGATTGCACGTGCGCAAAACACGTTGAAGGTAATCAGCTTTGAAGTTCTCTACAAGATGAAGCAAATCCTGTGATGTTGTTCATACAGGGAGACAATTGCTGATATCAGAAGCCTTTGTTGTCGACTGGCAACGTCGAACAGAGGGACCGTAGAATTCTTTATCTCGGGAACGAAACTTCTTCATTTCCCTGGCAAGGACGAAGGTGCGAAAATTCGCATCCTTTAGAGATAATTACACCGATACCGTATATATTTTGCCTTCACTCTAATTCAGTTATCAGTCTGTCAGAAATTTCGGATAAATCTAAGCACCCCAGACTAGGAATCATTTTATTCGATAATTGTGTTAAATTGTCCCGTGGGGATTTAAATTTCTGATTGTGGTAATATTTTAAAATGTGCTTATGTTTTAAATGTGTTATCAGTTTTACTATTTTATTCACTGCTATTCCCTAGCGTTAAAACTAGCGAAACAGGAACGCGCAGATATTCTCTTACCAGTGGTTCAGTAATGTAAAATTCATCAACCATTTTTCGCTGAGAAAACCCGATAGGATTTTTCATTTCCAATTCACGTAATGTAACAGTTGTCTCAGCAACCAGAGGCTAGACTGTGCAGGAACTAATTGTTTTCTTTCTATGACTGTGACCGTCCCAAATACGTCTTACTCCAACTAGTATATGCAGTTATACATGACACATCTAGGAAAACAATTTACCCACCAATTTTTGCGATTACCTTGATATTATTATTAAGTACCAAGGCTAGTCTGGGGCCAGATTTGGCAACCAACCTGACAACATAAGGTCATACTATTGTTAGTGTTTTTCCAAGAGATACCTATGACAATTATTGGGTAAGCAAATATGATTGTGGTCACAGAATAACAGAATGAAAGAACAGAGAGAGAGAGAGAAAAATATTTTCACTTTTTACCATCAGTATAATAACTTCTTTATTCTTATCCCACTAACTTGCGTATTTACGGGATAGCTTAACTAGGCACTTGTTGTTTTTCTTTACTGACTATTCCAGACCCTAATGCGAACCTTCGACCTTTTGGGGTTATTAACTTCTTTGGGATCTATTCTTCACAAGGAGGGGAGGGCATTTATTGGGTTATTTTCCCATGACTGTAATATGATTTATTGGTATACATGTTTGACGTTGTAAAGTTTAAATTGATAATAAACTAAATAAAAACTTAATTTAGTGTGTGTTGGTCAAATCCCTACCCATATCTGTTTTCCATAGTTTGTTTTCACGTTTGTGCGTAATTGTCACATAAATTGTGTGTATGTGGGTGCAGTGAAACGTAAATTTAATATAAGGAGAGAAAGTTCGTCTGATTAAAAATATAGTCGTATAGAAAGACTGGATGAGAGAAACTACTCACTCCAGAGATTGACCTTCTTCTTACACTATCACCTCGTGAAAAAACTATATCTTACACCTTTTTCTCACGTAGTTGCCACTATCAACTCTGCTCAGACAGGACCATAAATATCTTCAGACCTATCATTAAAAATTACGACATGCGGCCAGATCATTATATTTGTCCCATTTGAACGAATGTTGCTAGTGCAATCTGGATTCAAATGGCACGGTTAGTTTAATCATTATAACCTGATGCGATGATGAAGAATGCTGCAATATGTCTGGCCGTCGTCGAGATTTTCTGATCCTCTCTGGATATGCCCCTAGCCCAAGTAAGTCTACCGTCATATCCCAGTCATTTGCACAGTCAAGAAGAGATGGTAAACTGCAAGTACAAAGTCATAGAGACAGTTGTTACTGATAAACACAACATTAAGGATGTACAACGATTTCATTGACGTACTTTTCGTCATTTACAAGAATGTCTTCTTACTACCAAGAGATGTTTGACCTGTCAGACACTAAATTTATTGATGTATGTTGATATTTACTGTTGTGTGTAGTAAATGTTGGTAAATGTAATGAGACTCTTCTGGCTGTCAAACATTCTCACATAATAAAGGATAATTACGAAGCCTGAACACACTGGATACAACTCGACACGTTTTAATCAACCATGTTATTAGAAGCAGAAAAACAGAAAAGAGGAAGTTAGCATAAGAGCAAGTAACTTCAGTAAGAAACAAAGTAACCATGGAGACATATTTACAAACGACCCCATCAACAAAGTCATAACTTGGATACGTTGATTATCGGCTTATTTGATATAGACCAGGGTTTCTCAACCGAGGTTCTACAGTACCCTAGGAATCCCGAGAGAGGTCGCTAGAGGTTCCGTGAGAGATTGAGAATTAAAAAAAAAACATAAATTTTCTAGCCTGCCAATGTTAGCGCACGCAGTGGTGGACAGTGACTGCCAATGTTAGCGCACGCAGTGGTGGACAGTGACTGCCAATGTTAGCGCACGCAGTGGTGGACAGTGACTGGGCAGGCTCTATTTTTATTCACATTGCTTTGGCCTATAGTTTTTAGTAGCTTTACAATTCAACATCGCAACACATTTTCATGTTGTAAATAGCAAAATTAAAATCAATTTACAACATTTATTTAAACATGATGCCTCTAGTTCATGTTGGTACCTACGTTGCTGTGGCCACTGCTATGTATGAAATAAGCACAAGTACAGTGGAAGCTATAGAGCAGAAGGTCAACAAGTTCATGAGGAAATGTCTAGGGGTACCACCAGGTCTGTCAGATGTAGCATTGTACTGCAAAAAGTCAAAACTTCTGCTTCCCATTAAGTCAGTTGTTGAAGAGTACAAAGTTGGAAAGGGAAAGCTTGCAATGATGCTACGCGAGTCAGCAGATGACGTGGTTAAGTCCATTCAGCATACTCTGAAAACGGGAAGGAAGTGGAGAGTGGAAGAAGCTGTTGTTGCTGCCCAAGAATCGCTCAAACTGAGGGAGGTAATCGGATACACACAAACGAATAGACGTGGATTATGTCATAGAGACGTCCGCTGGTGGTCCAAGGCATCAAGCAGGGAGCGCAGAGACATGGTAGTTCAGGAGATACGAGGAGCCGAGAATGATAAGAGGTTGCAAAAAGCAGTGCAGCGGGCCCAACAAGGCCAATTGACTACATGGGAAGGAGCCCTGCAGAGGTCCTTGACATGGAATGATATATGGCATGTGGCCCCTCTTAGACTCAGCTTCGTTGTTAGATCAATGTATGACCTCCTACCGTCGGCCACAAACCTTGTGAGATGGGGAAAGTCGGATGATGAGCAGTGCCTCTTGTGCCAGGGGAGGCAGACACTTGAACACGTACTCTCAGCATGTAAGGTGTCAATAGGGCAAGGGCGATACACTTGGTGCCACAACAAAGTGTTAAATGAGATTGCTGCGACAATAGACCTGGCAAGGATAAAGGCGAATAGTAAAGCCAGGCTGAGCGCCACAAATACATACTTTCTGAGGGCAGGAAAGTCAGCACACCCCAAACCGAGTAAACCAGGTAGCAGTTTACCATCTCTTATTGACTGCAAACGACTGGGAGATGGCGGTAGACCTACCTGGCCGAGGGGCATATCCAAAGAGTATGAGAAAATCGCGGAGACAGCCGGATATAGTGCTTCATTCTTCAGCATCGCTTCAGGTTATACTGATTGAACTGACCGTGCCATTTGAATCCAGATTGGACTAGCAACATTCGTTCAAAGCAGCCAAGTATACTGATCTGGCCGCGGATCTGAGACACGATGGTTTCACTGCAAGGGTCATGGCTGTTGAGGTGGGCGCAAGAGGCTCGTGGCTGCATCAGTGTAAGATTTATTGAAACTGTTGGGGCTGAGGGGACACTTGATCCACTTGTTGAATCTCAAACGCCCTCTCAGCAGTTTAAAAGCCGAACATTTCTTGTCCTTTTTGATAGCTTGCTCTCTGCCTTGTCAAAATGTTAGAAAGCTTATCAAAAGTTGAATGATGTATTTGGATTCCTTCGTCAGTTACAGTCGTTTACACCTGAAGAGGTGGTAACGAGATCATCGAATCTTATTAAATCATATCCGGAAGATCTGGAAGAAAGTCTTTGTGAAGAACTTGTGCAGTTTACAGAACTGTTGAAAACTGATCTTGCTTCTCATATTTGCACTACTCTAGACCTTGTAGAATAACAGTTTTACCGTTTGATAATTGACAATTCTTTGGAGTCTTGTTTTCCAAATGTAGAAATCGCCTTGCGCATCTATTGGTCACTAATGATAACCAACTGCAGTGGAGAACGATCATTTTCAAAACTGAAACTTATTAAAAATGAACTAAGGAGCACCATGGGTCAAAAGAGATTGAACAATCTCACACTAATGAGCTTTGAACATAAACGTCTGCGTGAAATTGATACATCCTATATCATCAACAAATTTGCTCATGCTAAATGTAGAAACACTAAAATTTAAACAATAATGTTGACTGTGTTGTTACTTTTGATAATGATAATTACTATGCAAATAAAAAATGTATGTGTTCAAATATATTTGTGTTGTTTTATTGTTTTTTTTTAAATATAGGGCCCCTTTTCTTAACATATGCTGCAGGCCATGTACTAGGTTAATCCGGCCCTGTCGCTACGGTTAGTCTACCCTAACCTGCTTACAGCTGGTTACCTGAGCAAAAACGAAGAGTGAAGTCGTGTCTCTGTTGTTGTTGTTGTTGTTTTGATGAATTGATGGGTGGAGATCGGGCACTCAACATCTGATCATTGTTGCCTCTTCTCGTTCCATCTTGGTCTACCCTGTTCAACCTGAAAGTTGGTTATAATTGGGGTATTTAGTGTCATTTTATTTACTAATTTTGTATTCAATTTAAATAACTGTTGTCTTTTGCAGTTGCTGATTTTTATTTATATTAGTATTTGTCAATTTTATTTTCTCTTTTGTATTGTTTCTAGATAACTATTGTCCTTTACACTTGGTTTTAATTTGTATTAGTATTTGTTCTTTTTGAGTTGTTGTGCTTTTTTTTTTTAATACCTTGTCTTTCCTTGTCCTATGAGTAGTTATTTTTTTTGTTTATGCTTTGTTAGTTCTTGCTGCCTCATTTCTATTTAGTTGGATGATTTTCCTGAAGTTCTACCCTTATATTTTTTCCTTTGTTTTATGTATATATCTTTTAAGTATTGATTGGGCATCTCTTGGGGCATCTATACTTAAAACCTTATCACCTGTTAAGTCTATATTGTGATTTATATAGTAAGTTTTTAATTCAAGCCTTTGTTGTTCATACTTTTTACAGTGGATCAGGTAGTGGTCTATGTCATTCTCTTCCTGACATTCTTGGCAGTGTGGTTCTTCTACCATGAAGTATGCTGCACCGAGTCGGAAACGCCACAGTTTTTTGTTCGATGGTATCTTTAATTCTTCTCTGACCTGGCATGTCCTCGTTGGTTCTTTCAGCAGTTTGAACGCGTGTCTGCCTTTTCTACTTTCCTTCCATGTTGTCTTCCACTCCTCGTTTATAGTTTCCTTCACTTGGCTCTTGATCTCTGACCTTCCCAGTCCTGCTTTTATATTGTTTTTACTTGTTCTTCCCTTCTTGGCATTCTGGTCTGCCAACTCGTTGCCAGCTATACCTATGTGTGCTGGAACCCACTCTAGCCTCACACTACATCCTCTGTTCTCTAGTGATGTATTAATTGCTAGAATTTCTTCCTTTATGTCTGGCCGGCTACATTTACCTGGGTGTTCTAGTGCTTGTAGTGATGATAGTGAGTCTGTAAATATCGTAACAGCTTCTGGTGGGTTATCTTCCACTATTTCTAGACTTTTAAGAATTGTTACCATCTCTGCAGTAAAAATCGATGCACCTTCCGTTACACTGTAGCTCTTTTTTATTCCCCATTGTGATATTACAACTCCGGCACCTAGTTGCCCACTATCACCCTTGGATCCATCAGTGTAGACGGCCAGACTTTGTTTAGTTAGTTGCTCTATGAACTTTCTACTTATCATTTTGGCTTCCTTATCTTCTATGTTTTGTTTGATCTTTTCAGTAAGTGAGTAGTCTATGATTGGTGTTTTTAGTTCCCATGGTGGTATTTTGCTTCTGTATTTATTACTATTTTCAATTGTGTTTGATAGTTCTTTGAACTGCATTAGGTCTTCTATAGTTCTCCACCCTGTTGGATATCTATCTTTATTTAAGGGGACGTCCCATACACTTGGTTGGTTTTTGACAAATGCTTTATGTGCTGGGTGGGTCACTTCTTGTGCTACTTTACTCCAATAATTTAATCTCAGTTCTTTCCGTCTTAGACCAAATGGAGGTATGCCGAGAGCTACTTCTAGAGCTTCTACTGGTGTCGATATAAATGCACCTGTAATAGTTCTCATGGCTGCATTTTGAATCCTGTCCAGTTTTGCTTCGTGAGAAGCTGCAGCTGAGTCATAGACTATGCTGGCATAATCCAGTTTCCCCCTGATGAAGGACTTGTAGAACATAAGCATTATTTTATTGCTGGCCCCCCATCCATTACCTTTTACAATCCTTAGTATATTTAGGGGTCCCCTACAGCTTTCTACCAAATTGTCTATATGTTTATTATAATTTAGTTGTTTATCTAAAGTTACGCCCAGAAATCTAGTTGTTGAGGAGGTACATATTTTCTGTCCTTTAATGGTTATATTGATTTTGTTATTTTTTTTTAAATTTCCTTTGCTGAAAATCATACCTACTGTTTTGTTTACATTAATTTGGAAGCCCCAACTTTTCATCCACTCTGAAACTTTGTCTATTTGATTTTGAAGTTTTTTGTAAACATGGTCCAAGTTTTTTCCAGATCGCCAAATGGCACAGTCATCTGCAAATTGTGATACTGCATTCTTTATGTCATTAAATTCATCTGCTAAATCATTTACAGCTATAGTGAAAATTGAAGGAGAGATCACTGATCCTTGAGGAATCCCATTCTGTTGTTCATATATTTCTGATCTATCATTATTCACATGTACAGCAAAATACCTGTCCTGTAAAAAGTTTTCTAGATACCTATAGGTTTTACCAGTAATGCCAATCTTTTTCATTTTGTAAAGAGCTCCATCTCGCCAGCATTCATCATATGCTCAAGCTACATCTAGAAAGACTGCCACTGTTTTCTCTTTCCTCTTGAACCCTAGCTTTACATCATGTTCTAATCTTACAAGCTGGTCTACTGTACTTCTGTCTGCTCTAAACCATGACTGGTTTGGGCTATATAACTGGTTTTTTTCTAGGTAGAATGTAACTCTTTTATTCACAACAGTTTCCAGTATTTTACCTAGTTGTGATGTTAAGGAGATAGGCCTATATGAACTTACATCATGGGCTTCCTTATTGGGTTTTAGAATGGGTACTATCATAACTACTTTCCATGATTTTGGTATCTTTCCTAAGTTCCAGATTTTGTTATAAAGTGAAGTTATTATGTTTATAGTTCTTTTGGGTACTTTCTTAAGGACTTCATAACTAAGTATATCTTGCCCTGAGGCAGTATTAGATTTATCTTTTATTGCATTAGTTACTTCTTCCTCTGTTATATCAGCATCTAAATAGTTTGTTTCATCTATCTGGTCTGGTAGTTCTTTTAAAAACTGTATCCTAAGTCTTTCTCTTCTCTCATTTTCTTCCTGTCCAAGGCTACTTTTTGCACTGACTTTATAGAAATACTCGGCAAGGGCATTAGCTTTTTCTTTATCTGTTTCTGCTCTCTTTGGTAGTTTGATTGTTGGCATTATTGTTTTCTTATTGTTCCCTTTGATTGCCTTAAGCTTTTTCCATACTTCTCTAATTTGAGTGCTAGGTTTAAGTGACTGACAAAACTCCTTCCAGTTAGTTTCTTTGGCTTTGAATATTATTCTGTTAGATTCATTCCTAATATGTTTATACTCATCATAGTTTTCTTCTGTTCTGTTATTTCTATATTTTTGTAAGGCACTTTTTCTTCTCTCATGAATTTCTGCACAGCTTTTATTCCACCAGGCAACTGTCGTGTCTCTGTCGTCAGATCAAAGACTTATATACCGCTTGTGACGACGTATGAACCAAGTCCCCTCTATCCACTAATTATCCCTCGCTATTCTAATCTCAGTTATCTCCCTTTCCTATCACATTACCATCCCTACCCTAAAAACAGATTTGTCCCCCTGGACAAATTTTTCTCTTCCATTGATTAATATGCCTATCTCTACCCCAAAAACCTAATCTGTCCTCCCGCGACCAGTATTACCATACACTAATATATAAATGGAATACACCTCATAATTCTACCCATTTAACATAATCCCTTTATACATTCATCACCTTCTTCATACTACATCCTCGTATTACAATTATATTATACTAACTACAACACCACACTGTATAATCATAACAATCTGTGACTTCAGTATGCATTGTAAGCTACTTTCATCCACAATTTATTATACCTTTCACACACCATTGTTACTCTCAACCTCTCTGTTGCCTACTTTGTTTCAGAACTCAGTCTGTCATGTATTCTCTCCTATCCAGCTCTATATGTGAACCATTGTAAGTCACTCCATCATGACCTACTGAGCATCATCATACCCGCAGTCACTTTCTTATTTACTTCTTCTGTAGCTACCACTTTTTCCGTACTGTACTGTAACTGCCTGTTACACTTATTTTACATTATATATAGCCGTTTGTGACCCATTTAAAACAGCATGATGTCACTGAGTTTTCGTTACTGGTATCCCCCTGGCTAAATTCTTCACCTAAAAAAAATGTGTGGTCCCCTAATTCGAACTACTTGCGTTTTCCGTATCACCTATCTATTCCTAACATCTGTAAACTTCTATTTCGATTATATCACGTGCCACCGCTTCCATCTACCCTGCTATAATTGTATCCCCATTTTCCATTGTCACTGTTCCGTCTCTCTTCCTCATATTTCTTCCTTCTCAGTTATATATGCTTCTTTTTTCTTCGCCTTTGTTTATTTCAATCTCTCTATTCTCCACCCTCTGTATTTGTGTATCTCAATCTCTTTTACCAGGGTATAGACTGCGTACTTCATTTACCACACCTTATACTTCGGCACGTACGATAGATGATTGCTACTCCTACATATCAGGGCAGAAAGTCAGAGTCGTGGTTAATCGGTTGAACCACTGCGAAGCTGTCCCAATATATCTCTACTTGGCCCTTGTAATACGTCATTTGACCTCTCCCGTGAGCATTTATTTTTCTTGCACAAGTCAACGTTGTTCGATCGGCTGGAGTCTCTCAGTTGGGACTTACCCTCGTAACGCCTTAACTGTTATTACAACCACACGCCTAGGGCACTGTTGCGTAAGGTTTTTATAGTATGATGAAAGTGTTTAGAGAAGAAATAGAATTCTCTCTGGAATGTATAAAGTCCCAGTATCAGAGAAGAACACTGGTATCACAATTGAGTACGGCTGCGAATACTCTGAGCTAGACAATAGTTTAAGGCTTCAGAAATATACTTTGCCACCTTAGCTGTAGTAACTCATGTGATATTATAATAACATTAGAAAAAGTAACTCAACTTAAACAGCTAAAAATTTAACAAGTCTCTCGAGTAGAATTTCATAATTTATTATGGATATCTATCTAATTCTGAAATGAAGGGTGAGTGTTGGACGATGGTGATTATGGTTATGTATTTACATCAAGTTGATAATATAATTAGAAGTTTAAACTGAAACAGAAAAAGTCCTCATGGGATCTTTAAAATTACTTTACACCAAACATGTTCTCTCACTGTTGTTAATTATACTAGTCTGTCTCTTTTAATTCTGTTCCCTTCATCATCATCTGACTGTTGAATATCTCACATGTGCCACCGGAATAGTCACTATTTACTCAGCTTTGAAACAGCACTTGTCAAGATATAGGTTGACACATAACAGTATTTCTGAAAGTCACTTCAGTCCAATCATAGCAATCAGGGGGAAAACATATATGGAACACTTCAACCTCTGGGCTCCTATTATGGTTAGGTAGCAGGATCGAAGGTCCATTTGACTTCAGGGTTTTGAAATTTGACTATAGAACCCTCTAAGATCGATTCCAAGTTCTTACGAAGACTGTAATTGGCAAAGAATGACGTCCTGCGTGCAGTGGTAACTGACGTAGTATATACAGCACTCTACTGGTCTTCTTGATGGGGTTTTAGTTGTGTGTATTTTGAACTGAGCGTTCTCGCCTTATATATTGTAAGCGTGGGCGTCCGAGGGAGCAGGTAGGTTTTGTCTCTTTTCAGCACTGAACTATTCTCTCATTTTCGGTATTATGTGCAACTGTCCCAGCAAACGTTCCAATACACACTCAAGCAAGTTTATCCAGCCCGTTGTCTTATATTTCCTTTATCTTCCCATACTGGGACCTTCCTTTTCAAATACTTAAACTTAAAATCGGGTATGGCATGTATTTACTATACATTTATAAAATCCATCACTAGGTTAGACATAGGATGTGAAAGTCACATAAAACTTCAAATATGTTCATATATTCATACTTCCGTCAGCTTTCCTTTCGGATTTTCATTCCTGCATATCACTTCTGTAAAAGTCTATAACCTTTTTCATAATTCACTGCTACCTAGTCCTAATTTAAAAGAAATTATGTACCAACTTTCGACAAATTGCATTCGCCATTTGTGAATTTTGCATACCGGCTTCTCTCTGATAACATAACCGCATGCGCATGCGCGATCGCTACTATTTTCAGAATGCGTAGTTACACGGTGTAGTTCAAGGCTTTCACAATTTATTCTTTCTCTGGTCGTTCTATCAGTCCATTAACTAAGCGTGTTTTTCACACTTTGATACAGGCACTAGTAATACACCATTTAGGTTGAGTACTTTACACACTAAGAGACTTAATTTGCAGTAGTACCACTCAGTACCTTTGGGATAGTTGTGTTTTCTTTCCACAGCCTACAGATATTCGCTACAGAGACGGAATAGTTATTTCCCTTACGTTGCTGCAGTACTGTGGGATATTATTTTAGTAGTGTGACTGGAGAACTGTTACTTAGTGTTTCTCCAGCATAGCAGATACATCTGTCTGGTCTATATTAACGAAACAGTAGCAGCCGTTTTCACCAGAGGACTTCGGGCCGCCCCTGTTAGTTACATTTTCTTGGTTTTGTATTTGTACGCGTGGTGGTGGTTTGGAATCAATCCAATTCGCTGGTGTTATTTATTGTATTTTGTTGTGATAGAAAATCACTACCCCATCAGAGCTCGTGCGGTTATTATTGTGTTTTTAAATCTGGATTTCATTAATAAATACATTTATAAGTTATAAGCGGTCAGAATTCACTTTCTACCTGTCAAATGATGTTAACTTGTGCACATGTTAATACCAAGTTACATATTCTCACAAAATTCATAAATGATGTGCTCTTCTGTGTACTGTAATATTTAGCAGAGAGGCCAGAGGAAGTGTATGGTATTGTAATTGTCAGGAGTGTTGCTGGAAAAAGACAATAGTTATTTAATTACATATCTCTTCTCTCAAGAAGTCAAACATCCCTCTTAATTTTACATTAGTGACTCTGTCTATATCTACTTTCACACTGCTCATTCATACTCTGCCTAAACTTAGACATAACCTTCATCCATACTCTGTCTAAACGTAGACATAACCTTCATCCATACTCTGTCTAAACTTAGACATAACCGTCATCCATACTCTGCCTAAACCTAGACATAACCGTCATCCATACTCTGTCTAAACTTAGACACAACCTTCATCCATACTCGTGACAACGACCGAGAACTGGACTGGAAGCAGGCCTAAAGAAATCTAGCTTTCAAGTTGACATGGCGCTCTCTCTGGCTAACCTCTACAACCCAAGATAGAAAAGGAATGTTTCGTTTGGTTTTAAGGACCATCTTGATTGTACACGGACAACTCCATCAGTTCTTCATGTCCTCCCTTAGATCTCAAGGAGGATCTATGCACAGTACACCAACTCCACAGCACCGGCGAGGATCCCAATGTGTGTATTTAGGAATCATTCATTCTATAAATATTTTTTTATCGGATCGGTATTCCTAATTTTGTAAATTCTGCTAGGGCAGCACCTGTATGGCCTACTCTTTACGCTTTCCAATTGTCGAGGGATTTTTAACATGCGCAAATTGCACTCGAAACCTACTATTTGTTCGTCTTTATCAGAGAAGGCTCGACATCCAGCCTCACTACCCAGGGGGAAGTATGACATGATTATGACCCAATGGTTCTGAAAAACATGACATCAAAAATAGTCCTTGTACTAGGAACCGAACCGTGCACTTTTATAATTAGAGGCGGATGTTATAGCTCTTATTCACTCCGGCCATTAGAGTAGAAGAGGAAAGACCATGTTAGAATATGGGTTTATATGATTGTGGAAGTGCGCTATTTGACGCTGATCAAATATTTCGGGAGCACATGTGCGACTGGAACATATATTGATATCTAGAGTTATCATTAAAAGTGGCAGAGCATATACTTTAACATGTGCATCAAACTCGGTATTATTGAAAGTTTATTTACTCTAAACATGACACACACAAATACTTTTTTACAATTTAAAAAATGTACAAATAAACGTAAGTGAATCTTCTATGCCTTATTTAATTTAGGAAAATAAATTGATAAAGTTAAATAGATATTGCAATTTTGGTAATTATTTTAATTTTTGTTAATAGTTAAATTATTCCCCTTCGGAAATAATTAGAATGGCTTCCCCTAACTTCTTTATCTCTGCTGCAAGTATCTCATAGTTAAGTTTGTGTTTTCATAACTTATTTCTCAGATTCGATATCTCGACGAAACCTGAAAAAGGTGTGATTTCTCGGTTATAAGTGGGCTATATTGTAATACTTTTTATAATATTTTGACCACTGGACTTATTTTATTAAATTTTTTTTTAATTTTTTTTTTGTGTGGGGAGGGGGAGGCACTTTTATCAATACCCTTTAGCTCCCCAAGGAGCATAGGCCTTCAACAAACACATGCCAAGTCTTCCTGTCCTGTGCCATCCGCTCAAGTTCTTTCCATGTTTTCCTCATCATTTTCTCCTCTGTTTCCAGTTCTCTTCTCCATGTGGTTTTCGGTCTACCTCTGGCTCTCTTTCCCTGTGGATTCCAGAACAAAGACTGCCTTGTAATGCTATCAACAGATTTCCTCAATGTGTGTCCTATCCATCGCTAGCGTCTTCTTCTCAACTCTTGTTCCACTATCACTTGTCTGGTTCTTGTCATCAATTCCACATTTGTGACTTTCTCACACCATTTCAGTCCTATTCTACGCATGCACACGTTTATAAAAGTGTGATAGCGCCATCTTGATGTCGCCGATTTGTCTGTCGTTCTCTACCTTTTCACTTAAACATAGCGACTTGGAAGCCATTTTAGCGTTACTCAGTCAGGATCTAAAAATAGAATATTAGTCATGCCTGCTGACAGAGCAAAAGCCAATCAAAGAAGAGAAGCGCTCAGACTGACCGCGCCTGAGTTTGGCCGGTTGAAATCTTCTGTCATTTCAACGCTAGACGCAGAGAGAAGAAGTCGCCAAACCAGAGTTGAAATCTGAAGATGCCTATGGGCTTAGCCAACTCTGCCAGCACCTTCCAATGATTAATGCAGAGCAGTATGCATGATTTAGTGTTCCAGCTGATACTAGTGTACCTTAATGACATTTTAGTGTACTCCGCTCACTTCACTAACCATTTGAGCCGACTGGAGAAAGTATTCTCTAAGCTACGCCAGCTAGGGCTGAAGTTGAATGGAGAAAAGTGTAAGCTGTTTAGGCCAACGATTGAATTCTTGGGGCATACTTTATCAGCAGATGAAATAGGAGCTATGGGAGACAAGGTGAAGGCTGTTCAAGAGGACCCTGTACCGCCGTCCCAGACTGAGTTACGGTCATTCTTGGGATTGACCAGTTACTACCGCAGATTTGTGTCAGGCTTTGCAAAGATAGCCAAACCTGTTTATCCTGGAGGTAGATGCATCATATGAAGGACTAGGAGCAATCCTTTCACAAGTGCAAGATGGAACAAAGAAAGTCTTGGCATATGCAAGTCGCACACTTCGACCCTCTGAAAGAAACTCAAAAATCAGTATGAGAGTGGAACTGGTGGGTCTTAAGTGGGCCATGGCTGAAAAGTTCAGAGGGTACTTGTTAGGATCACAAGTAGAGGTATTTACAGGCAATAGGGGTCTGGCCTTCTGGGAGAAAGCTAAACTGGGAGCTATAGAGCAGAGATGGATGGCCCAGATGGCTATGTTTAACTACACAATCCGACATCGGGCAGCGAGAGCCAATGGAAATGCAGATTATTTGTCCCGCTTTCCTATTGAGACCACAGGCAAAGAACTGGTGGATGATGCAGATGTTGCAATAAGTGGAATAACAGCTGAGGTTAACAGAGAGTTTACCTATTTACCACATGAGATAGGGTAGGTGGCAGCAACGAGCCAGAAAGATATCAATGAAAGTGTACCGGCGAATCATCCACAGCACCAGCAACCTCTCAAGCATTTCCCACCTATTCGCGAGAGGAATTGATAAATCTCCAGGGAGCTGATGATGTGGTAGCGATGGTTAGGAAGATGGTAAATCATGGCAGCAGACCTGCAGGAAGAGATGCTCGAAAAATCCCCTTCACTGCAAGGAAACTACTTAATCAGAGTAACCGGCTCGAAGTGAGAGTTGGGTTGTTATACCGAACAGTGATGGGATCAGATGGATCCAGCATAAAACAACTGGTAATACCTGAGTCAATGAAACCACGGATACTGGACTCTGCTCACAGGGTGGACCATCATAGAAGAGAGCGCATGCGACAGTTGCTGAGAAGTAGGTGCTTCTGGGTAGGCATCACAGCTGATGTTGAAGTGTTTTGTCGCAGATGCAACCGATGTATCATTGCCAAAGCACCTCAACTGAAGTTTCTGGAAACCTAATTGCCTCCAGACCAGTCGAAGTGGTAGCAATAGATTTCACCCTGCTAGAACGGGATTCTAAAGGATTTGAGAATGTATTAGTGCTGACAGAGTTGTTCAGCAAGTACTCCATTGCTATACCAACAAGAGACCAAAAAGCAACAACGGTCACCAAGGCCCTGGTGGAAAAGTGGTTCCAGTATCTCGGAACTCCTCAGAGGATACATTCTATTCAAGGCCGGAACTTCGAATCAGCGATAGTCGCAGAGCTGTGCAGGATATATGGAGTCCACAAGAGCCGCACTACAGCTTACATTCCTAAAGGCAACGGGCAGTGCGAGCGCTCCAACAAGACCTTGCATGATTAGCTGAGACCCATGACAGCCGGCCAGAAGCGAAGGTGGTCTGAGCATCTAGCTGAGGTGGTTATGGTCTACAACTCTACCCCCACTCTTCGACAGGGTACTCACCATACTACCTCCTCTTCGGCAGAGAACCAAGGCTTCCTCTTGACTTCATGATATACACGCGTCAAGATGAAAAGCCCGAGACAACTGATGAGTGGCTGCAACGCCACCTAGAGAGATAAAGAGTAGCACACCAAAAACTGCAGAGAGAATGCAGAAAATGGCCGCTGATAGGAGGGAGAGAAGTAATTAGCTTCCAGGGCTCACACCATTGCGAGTGGGTGAAAGAGTGCGGAAAAGAGTGCACTACAATGACAGGGCCAAAATACAAGACATGTGGTCCAACGACGAATTTATTGTATCAGCAATTCCAGACGCTAGCCGTGGTCCTTATGTGATAAGACCAGCTGTCAACGAAGATCTGAAGATGAGGGTTGCGGCGCACAAACTGAGTAGAAGTGAAGACAAAGATGAACCTCCGGATCTGGTAGATACGACACCAGGCATACATGAAGCACCAGCTTTGCCAGAGGAGACAGACCCTCGGGACGATGCACATGGTTTAACGCCCGAACCAGGCTAATATGCCCTGCAGCCGATAGAGGGTCCTGCCCCGAGACGTTCTGAGAGATTACGTCTGAAGCGCCTAGCTTAGTGCAGTTGTCGGGACGACAAGAAAATCAGGCTGGGAATATGTGACCGCGCCATCTTAATGTCGCCATTTTGTCTTTCGTTCTCTACCTTTTCACTTCAACATAGCAATTTGGAAGCCATTTTAGCGTTTCTCAGTCAGGATCTAGAAATAGAATATTAGTCATGCGCGCTGACAGAGCAAAAGCCAATCAAAGAAGAGAAGCGCTCAGACTGACCGCGCGTGAGTTTGGCCTGATTGAAATATTCTGTCATTTCAACGCTAGATACAGAGAGAAGAAGTCGCCAAACCAGAGTTGAAATCTGAACATCCATAAGACTTGTGAGTAGATATAGGCCTAATAATATTCTCTAACATTCTAAAGTTTTTATAGTGTTAGAAAAGATATAGGATCACCATCTTTGTGCCGTCGTATTTTAAATAAGTAAATACTTAATTCTTTGTTATTTATATTTCGCATGCGGTTGGTTTCAGATCTAAATTTATTCAGACATGGCGTGGCTGGAGCAGATGGTCCAGGAACGTTTTGTCTCAAATGTGCTCCACGTACCAAAAGTAGGGGTATCATATTAACAAGGCAAATTAATGACTAGAACGAAATACATCACTAGGCCAATAACACGTGGCTGCCATCTTGCGAGAACAGCATACAGCAACGCTAACAACTCAGCTAAGCTGCGTGGTTGTACATTCTATAGTAACCTTACATTACAATACTAAATATTATAGAAAAACAGGCTTAGCAAAGCTTTTTAAAGCAGTACAGATAAACACTGTATAAAGGACTATGAAACTAAGAAAGCTAACATCAATTAGCTATAGCCGATCTTACTAATACTTACACAACGTTATCAGTCTAACATTACTAAAGAAGCACAGGACTTTATTCTAGTAAAATTAATAAATTGCAGCACTCACCACACTAAAATAAACTTTTTCGGCCTCAGCGTAGTAGTTAGAAAATATAACAGTCTAAATCGCGCCACAATTAAATATTATTCAAACCGACGTGTCGGGTTTATATAAGATCATTGAAGGTTTCCTTAACTTCAAACAATATGGAAATACTTAACCATTAATTTCATTTATAAAAATGTAATAACCGAATATGTCAGTTCTAGTACCGACCACGTTTTATATTTCCTTAAAATGGACAATCTGCTCCAGCCACGACATGTCTGAATAAATTTAGATCTGAAACTAACCGCATGTGAAATATAAATAACACAGAATTAAGTACATACTTATTTAAAATACGACGGCACAAAGATGGTGATCCTATATCCTTTCTAACACTATACAAACTTTAGAAGGTTGGAGAATATTATTAGGTCTATATCCACTCACAAGTCGTTTGGCATCTTCAGATTTCAACTCTGGTTTGGCGACGACTTCTCTCTGCGTCTAGCGTTGAAATGACAGAAGATTTCAACCGGCCAAACTCAGGCGCGGTCAGTCTGAGCACTTCTCTTCTTTCATTGGCTGTTGCTCTGTCAGCGGGCATGACTAATATTCTATTTTTAGATCCTGACTGAGTAACGCTAAAATGGCTTCCAAATCGCTATGTTTAAGTGAAAAGGTAGAGAACGACAGACAAAATGGCGAAATCAAGATGGCGCTGTAACAAAAGTATGTAGTTTTTTGGTTGTTTTTGTTGTTCTTCATCCATGTTTCAGACCTTTACAATAGGACTGACTTCACATTTGAATTTAAGATTCTTATTTTCGTGTTGGACTTGATTTCTCTTGTTCTCCATATATTTCCCAATGCAATAAAAGCTCATCTTGCTTTTTGTATTATTATTTTGATATCACTGTCTGTCCCTCCAACTTTGCCTGTATTACTTCCAAGATATGTGTACGATTCTACATCTTTTAGTGGTGTTTCTTCAAGTTCAACCTTGTTATCATTTCTTGTATTTATTCTCATAATCTTTGTTTTTTCCCTGAGTATTTTCAGGCCATTTTGTTGTGACCTCTCATCGAGAATTTTAATTTTCTCTTGCATCTGATTATGGTTATGGGACGGAAGAGCCAAGTCGTCTGCAAAATCCAGATCATCAAGCTGTTTAGTCAGATTCCACTGGATTCGATTTCTGTTGTGTGATGTCGATGTTTTCATAACAAAATCTATTTCTAGTAAGAGAAGAAATGGAGGCAACAGGCATCCCTGTCTCACCTCCGTTCTAATCCTAAACCGTTCTGTAAGTTGTCCTTCATGAAGAACTCTGCATGTCATGTCTTCATATGTCTTCTTTATTAAGTTAATGATCTTCATGCAAACTCCATAATGCCTCATCAACTTCCAAAGCGATTCTCTGTCTACACTGTAAAAGGCCTTTTTATAATCCACGAATCCGATGTATAGCGGTGAATTCCATTCCAGACTTTCTTCAACTATTATTCTCAATGTGGCTATCTGGTCTGTACAAGATCTATTTTGTCGATAACCTGCTTGTTCATCTCTCAGTTGCTTGTCTATCGACTCTTTTAATCTCTCCAGGATGATTCTGTTCAATACTTTTGCTGGCACGGTGGGATAGGTTATGTATATAGACTACAGCGATACGTCCGCTTGCTTCCCACCGTCGCCCCTCATTTCGTTCATTATTTTGTTCCACCTTGCTTCCCTCATTAGTATGCACGTTGTTTATGCAAAATCCATGCCTTTTCGCTATCTGTCTAACTCATATTTTAGCCGGGACCCAAAGATTCAGCAATAGTGAATGCAGTCAGCGACCCATAGCTTGACTGCTTGCATCAGGACCAGCGAACCAGAGCTGGTCAAGACCATACTCCACCTCCACGTGGTGGTCCTGGAAACAGTCTGCAGCAGTGCAGTCTGGCTGAGCGAGTATGGATCGAAATGGGAAGGCAAACCCGGTCCCTAAAAATGCCGTGCTGAAGTCGGATGTGTCGACCGAAAGGTGCAGATATCACAGCTACGGCGTAAACAGACACAACGCAACCACCGTCCTTTTTAGGGCGAACGAGGAAGAAGAAAAAGATATTTTAGCCACGCCTACTTTTTCTTGTTTCACGTGCTGACGAGCGGCTACTAAGATCTATAACTGTCTTTTCTTGTAAAGGGGACGAACCAAGTACGTTTGCTTGAAGCTCGATGCGAGCAGAGCTGTCAAAAATCGCGACAACTGACAGTACACGGGCCCAAAGACACGTGCAATGTAACGGCTTTGATGTTCCCTACAAGCTCGACAACCGCTGAGATCAGAACCTTTCTTGTCGATTCACCGGGTAACAGAGCGAACGGAGAAATTCTTTTTCTGGGAAGAAAACCCCGCTGATTTCCGCTGATTTGCCCGAGGCGTGAATTTCGTCATCCGCCAGCGAGATTACACTATTTCTTTGTATATATATTCCTTCTGCTCACAGTCAGTTATCAGTCGCTTAATGAAATTTTTGAAATATCTAGCTCGATATCATTGAGCCATAGTACAAAGTGGATTACTTAGATTTCGTGGAGATAGTTTAAATTTTCCGTTTTGTGGTAGTATATATATATTAGCATTTTGCTTGATTTCTTGTGTTAAGTTTATCAGGATAATTCACTGACATTTCTATGTGCTAAAATTGGCGTACTAAATAACGCATAGCTATTTTATTCCAGATGGTTTAATTAACTAATAAGACGCTAGGAGGCGATTGATAATTGACGTAATACAATTTACTTCTATTCATTATGTGTAATTTTATATATGACTAGTGTTCGTATCACGCGTTAAAAGCGATAACATAAGCTAGACACTTGTGGCTTATAATCTAATTTAATAACGCAGTGGTTAAGAGGTCTTACCTTAACGCGAATTAGGATACGATATTGATATTATGGTCAAATACTTGTATTTCTTCCTAACTCTAGGCTGATCCAAAACCCAGCAAACTAGCGGTCTTATAATCTTATAAGCATCCAGAGATATTATTGTATTGTTGAGTCTTCGTGTTGTGACCTGAGCGGTCCACTTTCTTCATTCATGAGAGAGGCCAAACTTGAAACAATAAATATAATATTAACTGGACATGAACATTACAAGATTTTCATATCAATCTCATCAGCCTGCTGTGGCAATATATATATATATATATATATATATATATATATATATATATATATATATATATATATATATATATATGACATATGACAGTAGTTTTCCACGGGATTATACTCAAGAGTACTCACTGTAGAGACTCGGGTACCAACTCAGAGAACAGCTGATAATTATTATCATTAACATTTTCATAACGTAACATAGTGTCTCAGCAGCCAGAGGCTAGACAACACCGGAACCATATACATTTTCTTCTTTGACGGTGACCACCACGAAAACGTCTTATTCCAACCAACTAAATGCAGTGATACAGGAACTATCCAGAAAAAAAACAATTAATGCACCAACTTCGGCGACTACCTTATTTACGCAGTCAGCACCAACGATAGTATGGAGCCGGATTCGGCAAATAATCTGACACTGTGGGGTCATAGTACTTGTTATTGTTTATATCCAAGGAATACCTGCGGCAACTATTGGGTAAGCGAGTTTGCGTGTGGCCACAGTATGACTGAGTGAACGAACCGAAAGAGAGAAGCATATTTTTCTTTTGTTACCACTATGTACAGATCTTCTTTTTTTCGCACTAACCTGAGTATTTACGGGATAGCTTAATTAGGAACTCGTTCTTTTCCCTTACTGACTATTCCATATCCTTATTGTTAACTTTTGATATTTTGGGTTAATTAACCTCTGTTGGCATCTTCCTTTTCTTTTCCTTTACAAGAGGGGAGGACCTATTGGGTTCATTTAATTTGTCTGTAAACCATGCTTATTAATGTACTGTATATGCTTGATGTTGTGAAATTCTAGTGATAATAAACTTAATAAACCTTAAGTTATTGTGTTGGTCAACCCCTATTCATATCTGTTATCCATAGTTTGTTTTCACAATGTGCGTATTTGCCACATAATTGTGTGTAAGTGGGTGCAGTGCAACTTGTATTTTGTATAAGGAGAGAAAGTGCGTCTGATTAAAATTAAGTCGTACAGATAGGCTGGATTAGAGAAATTATTCACTCCAGAGATTAATCTTCCTCTTACACTATCACCCTCGTGAGAAACAAATATCTCTTACACCTTACTCTCACATAGGTACCATTATCCCCTCTACTCGGACAGGATCATAAATATCTCAAACCTATCTTGTAAAAATTATGACACACTGCTAGTAACATTATTCCTCTATAATATGTGCACTCTTGTAAACTTCCCTTCTTAGGCAACTTGACCAGATAACCTTCCTTCCATTCTGCTGGTATTTCCAACGTATCTGTGGCCTCTTTTAAAATTCAATGAAAAATGTAGTAACCGCTTAAACCAGTTACAGGTACCCAAGCCCAGGATAGATGTGTTCAAGAAGAGCTTGGCTTACTCAGCTGCTCATCTTTGGAACAATCTTCCACATGATCTTAAAAACATGCACAGTCCCTACTCATATAATCGTAGACTGTTCAAATACATTATGAGTGCCAATTATATGCCACCCTAAGGGATTATATTTCGAATTATTATCTAATATACTGTATGGAGGGTCTAATGATCTAGTTTTTCATTTTAATATATCTTACTTCTTAATTGTAATCAAATACTGTAAATGTATGCTTTTATACTACTTATAATGTTGCATCGCCATTAAACTAACACTTTAAGTATGGAGAATGTCTGAATAACTAGGAAAAAAAGATGAGTAAGAGGAAGGGCAAAATGTAAGGCGGGCCTATATGCACGATTCTTATCTATCAGTAAATACCCTTTACCTCCCTAAGGAGCATAGGTCATAAAGCTGGATCTGGTATAGTGGAGGCGTCAACAATTCACTCCCTGTGGCAGTATCTGTTTGGGACTCAAAGCTGCTCACCTGTAGGAACATTTTTCGCATGTGCTGACAACACACTAAGTCCCAGGTCATTCAGCAGCGGATTCCCCAAATGTCACGAGTTCTTATTATATACCACCATAAACTATCTATCTATCTATCTATCTATCTATCTATCTATCTATCTATCTATCTATCTATCTATCTATCTATCTATCTATCTATCTATCTATCTATCTATCTATCTATCTATCTATCTATCTATCTATCTATCTATCTATCTATCTATCTATCTATCTATCTATCTATCTATATCTATCTATCTATCTATCTATCTATCTATCTGTCTATCTATCTATCTATCTATCTATCTATCTATCTATCTATTCTATTAATGTTTATTTTTTATTTTTATTTATTTAATTGTAGCTTTACTTCTGCTGGCCGGATGTCTGGGGAATTAGTTGAAGATGGTCTATTGAGAAGTTCCTCAAAATGTTCTGTACATCTATTCATTTGTTCTTGTATATTACTAAGCAATTTTCCATTCTTACCTTTCATTAGGCCATTTTATTGCTTATATTTAACTGTTAGCTTCTTTGTGTTGTTGTACATATCCCTCATATTTCCTTCGGCTGCAGCTTCCTCTGCTTCCTTTGCCAAATCATCTATATATTTCATTTGGTCTCTTTTGATGTTTCTTCTTACTTCTTTGTTTGCTTCTATGTACACTTCATGAGCCTTGGCTTTGGACATTCTCGTTTTGCTTCTGTTTAAATCTGCTTACTTGTTTTTACTGTCTTCTATCTTACTAATGGTTTCTGTTATTATCCATGCTTTGTGCTGATGTTCTCTTTTTCTCAGTACTTCTTCACATGTCTCGTTCCATATATTTGTTACTTGTTGCCATTGGTCTCCCGTATCTGTTTCATCTTCCAGCTGTTGGAGTACTTGGTATTTGTTGGATACCGTGATTGAAAATTGTTCTCTTATTTCCTGATTTCTTAGATATCCCACATTATACAGTTGTCTATAACTATATGCTGTTGTAAATTTCTTGATTTTTAGTTTTGTTTTAGCCAACCGAAGATGGTGGTCTGATACAACATCTGCTCCTCTACATTCTTTCACATCATGCAATGATGACCTAAACTTCTTACATATGCATATGTGATTAATCTGATTCTCATTTCTGTGGTCTGGTGATATCCATGTTGCTTTATGAATTCTTTTATGTGGAAATATGCTTCCTCCTATAGCTAGTTGATTTCAAGCACAGAAGTTTGCTAATAGTTCCCCATTCTCGTTCGTCATAAATAATTCATGCTTTCCCATGACTTCTTCAAAGCCAGTGTTGTCTGTTCCTATTTTCGCAAATAGGTGCCACATCAAAATTGTGATGTCCTATATGTTCTTATTGTCCAAGACACTTTGTAGTCTGATGTAAAAGTCTTCTTTCACAGATTCTTCTGTATCGTTTGTTCGTGCATAACACTGAATGATGTTTATATTTACTTTCTTTTTGGCTGATTTAAACCTTGCTATTATAAGTCGGGGTCCCATTGCTTACCATTCTATAAGTGCCTTCTGTGCTTCCTTGGACAGCTTTAGAGCCACTCCTTACTGTGATGGGCTCTTTCCTCCTCATGTCCTGTGGACAACACCATTTCTCCTGTGATCAATCTCCTCTTCTCTATGCCTTTCCACCGTGTATCGCAGAGACTCAGGATATCAATCCTGTAATTTCCATGTCAGCTGCTACCTGTGTAGTTTTCCCTTGTTCACACAGAGTGCGAACATTCCAGCTGCCAATCCTGGAGCTTTTCCTAGACGAAAAAAGGATTAGTCGGCAACCCAGACTCCTTTCGGTTTTCTCTAGGCTGCTTCACGCGCCTCCTTTCCAAAGGACCTTTTTCTGTCTTGGGCGTCTGAGTAGATTTATATTCTTTTTTTTTGTCCATGTTTGTTGAAGTTTTTGTGGTAAAATGTTTGTTCTCGGGATTGGGATCCAACCCCATGCCCAACCATTCTTAGTCGCTTTTTACGACATGCCTGGTAGGGTACAGTGTTACTATTCTTTGCTCCCATTTCGGGCCCCGGTAACACACGGGTGGGACACTTTTATATTAGTCATTAAAAGATCTATTTCTATGACTACTTGCCGGCTGTCTAGTCGTCACGTCGTAAGTATATTCGTGTATTGCAGCTTATTCGATACATATACTTATTTATTTATATTTTCTAAGTGTAATGATTTTACCTCTATATCTATTATTGATAGTGTGCCGACGTGTCGTTAAAAGTACTTCTACCTGGAAAGAAGATCCATTGGAATTTTTTTTTTTGATTCCACTTTTTTCTTGTGTTTTTGGGTCGAAGAATTAAGCAATAATTGATATTAGCTCGCCCAAGCCCCCACCCTGATTTACTCTTATTATTATTATGATAAAGCTCTGTTTAGAGTGTATTTAGTAACTTGACTGATAGAAACATGCAGTACATCCAAAATGATTACGTCGACGCTAAATTTGTAATGCAGGTAATGATAACAGGGTTGAACTTGAAGAAACACCAGTACAAGATGTAGAATCATACACATATCTTGGCAGTAATATAGACAAAGTTGGAGGGACAGACAGCGATATCAAAATAAGAATACAAAAGGCAAGAGGAGCTTTCATTGCATTGAGAAATATATGGAGATCAAGAGATATCGGATCCAACACGAAAATAAGAATCTTCAACTCAAATGTGAAGTCAGTCCTATAGTATGGCTCTGAGACATGGAGAACAACAAAGACAACAACCAAAAAGCTACAGACTTTCATAAATGAGTGCTTGCGTAGAATAGAGGGATTAAAATGGTATGACAAGGTTATCAACGTGGAACTGATGACAAGAACTAGACAAGTGCCAGTGGAACAAGAGATGAGAAGAAGACGATGGCAATGGATAGGACACACACTGAGGAAACCTGATGATAGCATTAAAAGGCAATCTTTGTTCTGGAGTCCCCAGGGAAAGAGAGGCAGAGGTAGACCAAGAAGCGCATGGAGAAGAGAGCTGGAAACAGAGGTGAAAATGATGAGGAGAACGTGGAAAGAACTTGAGATGATGGCACGTGACAAAAGGACTTGGCATGTGTTTGTTGAAGGCCTATGCTCCTTTGGGAGTGGAGGGTTATGAAGAAGAAATTTGTATATTTACAAATAAAAAATTTTATAATCACTTAGATTTAACAAGTTTTTAAAATAATGAATATTGATTTATTAGAAAAAATATCATCACTGTTGTGATATATTGATGGTTTTATGTAAGAAGTCATATGGCAGGGTTTAGGTTTGACTTAGCTGCAAATGGTAGTTTCTGCTCCCGCTGGGTACTTGGGATAAGAGCAGATAGGTCACTGAGTTCTCGCGTCTCTGGTCAAGATTAGAGGCACAGCACGTTCCAAGTAAGATCAGGGAGTAACTGCAAAGCTGATCCCTCGTCTTTAAGATCATCTGATGACGGTTTCTAGTTCTACATCAGACCACGTCTACCCATCCTTTGCTCCATAGATTAGTACCCTCACTGGCACCACCAGCGACTATGGTAAACGAATAGAAAGAAAACGCTTTCCTGAGTACAGAGTTTCCCGACACCTACTTGTGTGTCCACATTTGTGTATTCCACCATCCCATCTACCCCAGAATTTACCCAAGATGCGAATTAAGCTTAATCCCTCGAGAGAAAATTTTCTTTACAATTAAATTGAATAGCTTTATATTTACTTTACATTCACTAGAATAGTATAGATAGCATATGTTTATATTTACATTTACATTGTTTACAAAATGTTCACAATATAGATTGAATATGGTTTCAGTTACATCTACACAGATTGAAAAATGTTCACAATATAGATCGAATATGTTTTCATTTACATTTACATATGTTGAAAAGCTTGAAGGACCGAGGACTAGAATGGAACCAGACCAGGAGGAAGACAGCCGATAGGTTAGCCTGGCGCTCTCTCTTCCAAACCTCTACACCTCACGGTAGAAGGGGAACGACTAAGTAAGTAAGTAAGTAAGAAAAGCTTGAAACTTTCATTATTTTTAAAGTGAATATTGTTACACAGACATTTACACTGATTAGTAATTGTAAATATTACACTTAGAATGTACATCTGTTCTTTCATCTTTTCTTGCGTGCTCCAAATGGAACTTGGGACTACCTACGCTTTTAGTTCTCTATAAGAAACTAGCAATAATGCAGTCACCAGCCCTTGTAAGGTGGTTCATGAATTCATCATTCTATATTCTGGGGTTACCATCCTCACATGAGTTGGACATCTAGCAATTTTCACATATTAATATTCACATGGCGATATATACATATTAGTTCATATGTTAGTAAATGAAAAAATGTAGAATGTAAAATGTACACTTCGAGAATCTTGGCTCATAGATTGTTTGCTCAGAGGAATAAAGGCTCTTGAATAGGCCTCTTACACGTGTTAGTATGGGTCGCTCTTATAACAGAGAATTCCCACTGTGACTCAGATTACCGGTGTCCTTGCTAAATGGTAGAGTTTATTCTGGGCTCTGAAGTCCTCACAATTACTCAAACAATTTTCCGGTTCCGATATAAGAATCTTGATTCTAGGCTCTGTCAAGGTTTGGTTGTCGCCTTGGCTAGCGATTCTCAAAGTGAACTAGAATTGCAAAAAGTGTCAGATTATAATCATTGTCTTCCGCCGCATTTGTTTGTTACGATGCTAAGCACGGCTCGAATCGTTTCTAACAAGTGTGTTTTGGGGGGTAATTTCCAACATTTCCACGTAGGAAAAAGTATGCTCGTAATGCAGAGGTCACCTCTCCCATATATGGAAATTAAACTTTCGATTACCTTGTATGCAGACTCACAAACACATCTGTGAACTCATTATACGATGTGAATGAGATGAAACATCTTACTTTCCTCTGACACAGGTGTACCGGAAATAATTATGCCATTCATGTCTGTCCAAAATGGGTCGTCCAGAAAAGTAATCTCTTAATCCGTCGCTTGTGCAAACAACATCCGTCTACGGGCGAGTAATTGTTATCGCCAGGCACGGGTTGAGCAAACAACTCTACGCGAAAACTGAACAGACCCATATGGGTTTTACCTGCGCAAATCTAACCCAGTTACAGCCACTAGGTTAGTCTATTAGCAGAGAGGCAAGACAGAATTACAAACCGTGTTGAACTGAAGAACTACAAAAGCGTGATGATGAAATAAGAAATGTCAAAAACATTATAAGGAGAGAAGAAACAACCGAAGACAATCCCAAACACTGGTCACGTACGAAATGAGATTTTTTTTACGCATTGCCACAGTTTTGTAAGGGGAGGTAACATTTTTTTTCTTCTTTTTTTTTTGCAAGGTTAGCAAAACAATTAAGAAAAAAAATATTAAACTAAATGAAAGCTTTTACTGTCGTGCATTAATTATATCCAACCAACATACAAAATAAAAAATGACAAATATAGCTCATTATGAATGTTATACGACTGTTAAAGTTTATAACGTATCTATGTTTTTTATTGTATTTTATCAATATAAATTTTAAAAGATTTCCGCGCGATACGAGCTTTAACGTAGTGAATACTTACATGGCCTGTCACTCTCGATGTCAATGTCACAAAACTACTCGGTTTCGTAGGTTTACGCACCAAAATGTGTCGTCAGCGCTGAAAAATGCTCTTTATCAAATCATGAACATACTGTATTAAATAAATACAAAAGCCACCGCAGACAAATATGTTTACGACAAGAGCTCTTATTTATAAGCACGGACATAAATATTACAAAGGAGATAGGAACTGTCGTTATAGATAAACACGACCTTCAGCAAGTTTATTTTTGGATTTTATTGTTATTGTTACTCACAATAGACACCACTGTACTCCGGGAAAACCCCTAGGTACTCAGTCTCCCTCAGCCAACCTGGACAAGTATGTCTGCTATTGAGCTACGGTGGTCTCTGAAGAGATGAAGATATAACATGACTACTGTACCATCAACAGTTGTATAAAACGTCTGATATGAGTTTGTGAATGGGGTTATCAACCTCATCAAGTAAAACAAGTTGACACAAAAACCACTACTACAAGAGTTTGTGGATTCTTTGTTCAGGCTTCCTACCACATGACTAGCTGTAGTGATGGTTACATGAGCCATAAAGTGAATGATGATCAACACTCACACACAAGGTCAAGTATTTACAAACATCTCTAAACGTTTACCTCCTATTTTGTTAAATTTAAATATAAAACTTGGATGAACTTTGTGCTTTATAAAACAATTAAAAAGCGTCTTCCCATGATCCATATCTTGGAGCTGTCAAATCTTATCCGCTCTGCAATTTCTCAATGGTAATGTTTAAACATTTTTAATAAATACATCATTATCATGACACAAAATAAGTGTCGCTAGCGCTGACAAGTGATGTAACTAAATTTATGAAACAGGCTGTTTCACAGAATATCCTTGACAAACGTGTCACCGACCAGCACACTTATAGAATACGACACTTTAGCCGTTACAGTTACAACACCACCTTATGAAGGCTTTTGTTTGGCTGTAAAAGATTTTTTATTTATATCTCCTTCATAAGTTTATAGGAGGGTCTTCATATTACCACGAAATTTATAACCCGCATCAACCAAGTTCATTGTTTCAAATATGTTGTGGTGTACTGAAATTGATAAACTGATTCTCAGCTTACGCGTACTAGAGTGCCTGTCCTTGGCTTTGCAGTAGTGGTCCACCAGTGGCCAACACCAAAGAGTATCTAATATGGATCTTCAAAGGTGTCTACCTTCGCACAGGTTGACTCTTGGCAGAGTTGTAGATATAATGATAATGATGCTTCTATCTTAAGATAGTTATCACGTTTTCAGAAGTCAAGAACAATGCTGCATAGGGCAGAGCACTATTAACGTGTACCTGATCCGTCACCTTTTGTGAAGAATTAAGAAATGGTTTTTTCCCGTTCAAGCCCCCAGCTGGTGTAAATCCAGCGAAATTCCTTTTATAGGTATTTGCTCTATAGATGTAAATGTATTTCTAGATGTATAAATATTTAAGAGTCTTGCTCAACCGTTTGCTTTCATTCCTATAATAACTGAATCAACTATGATTGTTTTGTTTTAAAATGACATGTAGTGTTGATTCCCTGCTTTTAACTCACAACTAGTGACGTTGAAACTTTAGTCTTGCAGCTTCGTACCATGAATTGTCTGATAGCTTCGTCCCACGAACTTTAGACAAAATAAAAAGAACAAATGCCCCTGCTAAGTACATTTGTTTGGAAAATTAACAAGCACATTGGCTCGGTTTCTACCTACCAATGTTAGCCTCTCTGAATAATTTAATTCTTGAGTATACACAGCGTAGCTCAGGGAAGATGATTAGAAATCACCCATATTCTTCTAGGTATTAAACTTGGAAAATATATGCCTGGACAGCGTGAGGGTGTAACGGTCAGTTTGCTGAGTCTATGGATGTAAAAGTGCCTGATTAAAAGCTGGGAACATTATTATTAATTTCCTAGTCTAAGGGCATTAATCCAAGTTTTTGTTGGGAAGATTGTTGACAGGGTAGTGATCTCACTTGTCTGTGGTTTGATTTGAAAACCGATGTCAGTTTTGCCTGATATGGTTTCAAACCGTCTACTTTGAGCTGTGCTCAAAAGGTCTGGCGTGTCAGGGTGCATGCGTAGCTTCTGGCGCGATTTTGAAGAGGCAATTACCGTCTAGAGTATCGGGCTGTGATTATGCGAGTCAAGATGTCTCTTGATAAGTCCTCTGTGGTACGACAAGATGTCGTATACTATTTCATGTGTATTCTTAGCGCCTTGGAGACGATGTGAGTGTGGTTATATTTGTTCTGAAGGGACAGAAGTTAATTGACTCTTTGAACTGTTTCCCTTATTTGATAGAATCTTCATGACTCGTATTATCGACAGCTTATGATTTTTCCCTGAGCGGGAACACGAACCACCTACGTATCCTTGAAAGGAAGCTCATTATGTATTCTGATATTATTCACTAGGCTGGTGCATACCCGAAGTACTTATATATTGTTGTATCCCGCATGACGGCGATACTAGGTATACAAGGTGGGATTCCCCTTGTTTGATGAAGAATCACCCGGAGGCCATTTTGAACTTAAGTCCGCCATTTTGCACGGCCTGTTGGAGACATCTAATATCTGACTTACTAATGTCAGAGTAGAGTTTGTTTAAACTCACATATGGGATATATCTTCCCTGAAGCTGATGAGTGAGAGAATTGTACGAGATCAGCTTTACTCGATCCATGCATAGCTGGATGATGAACTTTATTAATATATCATGACCATGAACTTTTCTATGACTGTTCATATTTATGTCGCATAAATGTCGCTTTTGGCGTAATAAAGTCCTGTAAACGTCAGAGATGTTCCAGAACTCTATGAATTCATACCTGTATAACTATAGAGTGTGATGTCATGTTCCTGCCTACTTCCTACTTCCACGAACTTTTCAACACGCATTCGCAAACCATTGAGATTCACTCACTCTACATACTCCATACTACACCTCAAGACAATCTAAACGAATACCAGTATTGTAGCGGCCAACCAGGGCCTATATGCACTTATGTCAGCCCGCATTGAGCGGAATCATATGAATACTGACTCTGGACATTCGTCAACATTCAACACTTAATATTTACAGTGGCCAAGCTGTACCTATGCTATTTGTGTCACGGGCACCTGCCACGCTTCAATGCACACAGTGACATTCTAGACTATTTATATTGTCGAGCCTTACACACTTAAGGGACGGCTCGTTACACTACTACTGGCCTCCAAATACACCTTAACATTTATACCGCCCAAGTATTACCATTAACATTTATGGTGTACCAGTTTTGATGGGGCTTATCGGAAGTTTCAAGTTCGCCTACAATGGAATGTACTCAGCACTGTGTAGTTGTTGACACACCGACTACACCAGCTCACAGGACGTAACTAGGTCATCAGGTCAAGTGCCGTTTCAAGTTCAGCTGCAGTATTATCATCATCATTTTGAGAAGCAAGTTCAGCTGCAGATTATCATCATCATTTTCAAATGCGAGTTCTGCTGCAGTAGATAAGAAGGTCAAGTACCGTTATTATCATCATCAATTTGGAAGCAAGTTCAGATGTGTTCAGCGTTGGATCATTTAATCCTCAGAACGTTGACGATAGATCTTCATCGTTGCGGACGACAGGACTATAAAGATGAATGACCTATTTTGTGTCGTGAAATGTGCCTTGTCTTGTGAATGAACTAAGCCTTCCACATTTGAATATCCTTATTTATGCTTTTGTGTTTCATGTTTACATGTGTTGTTTGTATGTTGATATTTCTGCGTGTCTTTCGGTTGGGCGGTGTCTGAATATAGGTGATACCACGTGACAGAGGTCCTAGATCAGCGTTTCTGTAGGAACTCAGCAAATTTTCTTGTGAAATTTGCTAGCGACTTTTGTTGCTATTTCTGTTATGTGTGACGAAGTGTACCTTTCCGTTGTTTTCGTTATATTTTTTTTTCTGTTCTTTAGTTCTGATTTCATTTGTGTATATTTGTAGGTTTCCTCTTTTCTATTATTTAATTCTATACACCTTTCTGTTTATACACTGTGACGTCATTTATATTGTATACTTTTTCGCAGTTATCATCACATTCTATGTGAGATTTTCTTTAGTTTCGCTGTATATTTAGTTGACTTCTGCGAATGTTTTCGTATTGTCTTTGATCTTTGTTATTGTTTACATTGTTCTTGGTTAGCATTTAATATTAATAAATATATGGTCATGCACTATTAGCTGTGTAGTGCACTTATCATAACTGACTAGTGGATATTTGGTCATGCACTATTAGCTGTGTAGTGCACGTATGATAAAGAATTGAATGGTATTATTATTATTATACAGTTGATTACGGTATACAAGTTCGTTGCCAAAGACTTTTCTCCCACAGATTTTGGGATAATATAATGTGATTATACAAGTACTTTATTTAAGACTTGTTACCATTAAGGTTGAAATAAGATAATTTATTATTTCTTGTTTTCGACTCATATTATTAGACATTATGTCTACACTGTAGTAATTTATTGAGCAAGGGAAATCCCTTGGCAAGACTGGTGATAAATTGGAAGAATATGCGACTACTCATTATGACAAAGCATTAAAGTCGGAAGAAAAGAGAATATTCCAGATGGAAATGGAAAAACAAAAAAGAGTAGCTGAGGCTGAAGAGAGGAAACTACAAATAGAGGCTGAAAATAAAAGACTAGAAGCCGAGGAGAGAAAAGCAAAAATGGAGCATGAAGAAAAACTCTTAGCTTTTGAGTTAGAGAAGTTGAAGTTGATGAACATGGGTAATGCTAATGATCCAAATAAGGTGTCATCTTCTGATAAGACTAATGCTAGTACTTTCAAGATTAAACTACCAGCTCTCAATGCTTCCAGTGACGACATAACGTTCTATCTGGATAGATTTGAACGTTTATGTAAAACACATAATATAGATAAATCACTATATGTGGATTATTTGTCGAATATACTTAAAGGTGAAGCTCTGAATATGCTAAGCATGGTAGATGAGCCTGACAAGAACAATTATGAGGTCGTCAGGGCGGCATTGTTTAAGAAATAACAACTTAACGAAGACGGCTATCGTCTTCAATTTAAAAATATGTTGCCAGAAACTGGAGTAGAATTCTCAGAATTCATTTCAAAAATACGTCTCACATTTACACGTTGGGTTGAGCTGTCTAAGACAGAACATACATTTGAAGCACTTATGGACTTACTACTTAGAGACAAAGTTATGTCTTCTGTCAACGAGTCTTTTCTTGCATTTCTTCATGAGCGTAAGCCTAAAAACATAAAAGAAATGGAAGAATATTGTTGCCAGTATGTTACTGCGCACCCTCATGTAACCATTAGCAACTCTAAAGTAAAGGAAGGTTTGCCAGTTGCTTCGGCAGCACAATATGGCCCAAACGTCCTGCGTAGATTTCAGGGTACTCAACAAAATTTTAATAGGAAGAGTAACCGGAATTATGCTCAGAATCAGGGCAATCAATCACATAGTGAATCTATTTCGAAGAACTGGAGACGAGCTGACAGTCCTCGTTACTCTGCACCCAATAATTATAGACATTTCCGCAGAGGTAGTCATAATAGAGGCTATCAAAACTATTCTTCGCGGAGACCTCAAAAGAAAACTAATAGATGTTTTCATCAATATGGAAACGATAATGATAACTATGGAAACTGGGATTCAAACCAGGATAACAGTTACAATAGAGAATATAATGATAATTTCAGAGGCAATAATAGTCGCGGTAGAACTCAACATAAAAGAAAGAGATATCAACAGGCAAACTCTGTACAGCAGGAGTCTCATGGAGCCTGTAAACAGGATAATGATAATAAAAACTCTAGCGCTATCACATGTTCTGCCTTTGACTTTGGGAGAGCAACTAAATGCCCCCAATGCACTACTTTGTTCGAACCGACTACTGTAACTACCTTGAGCTGTGGTCACCCTCTTCCCGCTCTTCCCGCTGCAGTTGCGCATGACGGGAGAGGTTCTCTTATCCTACATAAAGGTCTAGTAAATAGTAATCCAGTCTCAGTCCTTTTTGATTCTGAATGCACTACTATTGGAATTAAGCAATCTCTAGTAGATCCATCCGGTGCTACAGGAAAGGTGATCAAATGTGTCACATTTGGTGGCACTTTGGAAAAGTATCCTACGGCCATAATACATATTGCTACTCCCTTCTTTACGGGAGATGTCCACGCGTGTCTTCTACCAAACCCTATTGCGGACCTTATTATCGGTCGTATTCACTGAGTTAGGGAATGTACCCCGCAGCAGATTGCTGCTTGGGAAGATCAAAATATGCATGCTTCCAATGCAGTGGTCAAAAGAGCACAAGCTCTGGAGACACCTCAAACTTCATTGACTGATAATAATGAAGTGCATAGCCAAGATAGTCACTTGGTTATTTCACGTGACTCTTTCATAAAATTGCAAGAACAAGATCCTTCTTTACAAAACTTCTTCATTCTAGCAAAAAAAGGTGATCCAAATCAAAATACAAATAGAAAGTCTTGGATTACTATGAAGAACGGCATACTTGTGCGTATGGTACAAGACTCGACTGCGTCTACACATTCACAAATTCTTGTGCCTAAGAGTATGAGAGTACAAATATTGCAACATGCTCATGACTCGCAATGTGCTGGACATATGGGTTTTTCCCGTACAAAGTCAAGAGTCCTTGCGGCTTTCTTTTGGCCATTTATCAACAAGGACATACGTATTTACTGTCGATATTGCAAAATATGTCAAGAGGTCAAATCTAGAGGACCATGACATGCAGCGCTTATCCAGGCTGCTGACATTCCTATTCGGCCGTTTCAGAAAATGGCAATAGATATTATTAGTCCTTTAAGGATCAAGTCGGCCAGCGGACATCAGTTTATCCTTACATGTGTCGACATGTGCACACGTTGGCCAGAGGCTATACCTCTTAAGAGCATCTCCACTGCCAATATCGCAGACGCTCTTTGGTTTGATATTTTCTCGTTTGGTTTTCCCAAGAGAAATATTGTCAGACCATGGCACGCAACTTATATCTGACACTATGTCACAGGTAATGTCTACTCTACAAATTAAAAGGTCTCTCCGCAGTATTTACCACCCAATGTCAAACGGGTTAGTTGAGCGTTTGTTTAGAACACTCAAGACTTTACTTGGGAAGATAACTGAGGATCATCCTCAGGATTGGAACAGGGTCTTACCCGCGGCTCGCTTCGCTTATAGAGAGGTTCCCAATGAACATACAGGGTTTTCTCCTTTTGAACTTGTCTTTGGCGCGCAACCGCGCGGCCCTATGTCTTTGCTCCACGATCTTATCACTGCCGATAATATTAGCGATGACACACAATCTTCATATGAGTATGTCATTGCTCTGAGGCAAAAGATCATCGAGGCATGCAAACTAGCAACTTTTTCATCCGAATTTGCTAAAGAAAAGGCAAGGCAGTTTGCAAATAAGAATAGATGTCTACAACAACTTTGTCCGGGTGACAAAGCTTTCGATCTACTTCCTTCTAGGGAGAACAGACTTCTCATTGCATGGAAAGGTCCGTATGCGATAGTCTAAAAGATTTCCGATGTCGACTATGTTGTCGATATTGATGGGAAGCATAAAACTTTTCTTATCAATATGCTCACGGAATTTCATGACCGACCGGACTATTTGCAGCCTATTTTCCAGGCGACGGACGATTCTCCAGTTTCTTATGGTCATTACTCATCCCTGTCGGTTATACAGGATGAGGAAACTACGTTCCCAGAGGTCAATCTTCCTCTTCCTGTGATCCCACTACAGTCTACGGAATCTTGGAAAAACGTTTCTGTTTCTTCTAATCTTTCCGCTGAGGAACACCGACAAGTCTCTTGGATGTTACAAACATTTCAGGATGTCCTTACCGACATTCCTGGACACACACATGTCATCGAACATGACATAATACTTACTGACCATAATCCTATCAGAGTCAGACCTTATCCTATACCTATCCATTTGCAGTCACAATTCGAAAAAGAATTGGATGAAATGATACAATTGAAAATAATTGAACCATCCACTTCAGCATACTCTTCGTCCATGGTTATTGTTCGAAAGAAAGTCAATAACATACGCCTTTGCGTTGATTATCGCAAGTTGAACCAAGTTACGAAGTTCGATGCCGAACCTGTTCCTTCATTAGAAGAGCTACTAAACAAACTTTCTAATTCTAGATTTTTTTCTAAACTCGACTTGTCGAAAGGTTATTGGCAAGTTCCTTTAACTGAACGCGCCAAACCTCTTACTGCTTTTTCTACACCTAGGGGTTTATTTCAATGGAATTTCATGCCTTTCGGCCTTATGAACGACCCTGCTACATTCGTACGTATGATGCGTCAAATTCTCTCATATCGTACAGATGTCATAGCATACTTAGACGATATCTGTCTCTTCAGTGATTCCTGGGAAGATCACTATTTGGGTTTATACGAATTGCTGTCTACTCTTCGCGAGTATAATTTAACTGCAAAACCCTCTAAAGCCTTTATAGGATTTAGTGAAACTTCTTTCCTGGGTCACCGTCTTGGTCATGGTCTCTTAAAGACAGAGGACCACAATATTTCTAAAATACTAAACATTTCTGTCCCTAAGACGAAAAAACAAGTACGTAGTCTCTTAGGTTTGATACAATTCAATGGACAATTCATTCCGAATCTATCCTCGATTATGAAACTCTTTCTACTTTATTGAAAAACGGATCGCCTAATCTGATCCGCTGGTCTCAAGAATGCCAATCCTCATTGGACCAGATTAAAACTTTATTTTCATCTCAACCTATCTTAAGGTTACCTATCATTGAGAAGACTGTTGTTCTTCGAAGTGACGCCTCATCCACTGGGATTGGGGCAACACTAATGCAGGAGTATTCAGATACTCTGCATCCGGTGATGTATATCTCTAGGAAACTAAATGCGGCAGAAAGGAATTACTCGGTTTTAGACCGTGAATTGTTGGCTATGGTTTGGTCAATTCTCAAATTACAAAGATTCCTTCTTGGCGCGCATTTCATTGTGGAAACTGACCAAAAAGCTCTTACAGCTATTCAAAGTAAAAACTTGAAGAGCTCGAGATCCACTCGATGTGCCATTGCTCTTCAACCTTTTCATTTCACGGTACGAGCTATCCGTGGTTCGGATAATGTCATGGCGGATATACTGTCTAGATGCCCACATGACTCCACTTAACTCTTGTGTCCTAGAAATTCCTTATACACGTCTAGACTTATGACAGTTCTTTACTATAAAAATATATGTTAACACATTTGTGTTCACCTGAGTGTTGTAAATTACGTGATTTCTCCCACTGTTACCTTCTTTAGTATAACAGAGGAAGGGTTAGTTATCACAATACACGGAAATAAAAGTTTCCACAGCCACAGTTATAGTATGATTTGTATGCTTGATTAATGTATATTAGAAAATCTTACAGTTATCATATGGAATTATTTGTATTTTCTCAGCAGAATCATTTCTGGTGCGTGAAGAATCTCTCCGTGTTGTCATCCTTGATGTAGTACAAGGTCTATTCTTACCATGGCACTGAAGTGCGCTTACTTAGGATTTGTTCGGCGACAGCATTTTTTGTATTATATGGTAGATGTTAAATAACATTATATTAAATTATATATTACATGTTAGTATAATGTACCATTTTGGTTAAAGTGATTGTATCACTGGGTTTGATGAATTGTCCATTGATAAATGGGGAATAAGGTACTTAACGTAATATAACATGTTATAAATATATATGTTGATCTCATTGCAACTTTGCCAGCACTATAGTGTACGTTGGTGGCACCTCCCTGGATATGTGTATACTTAGAGTAATACTTCTCTAAAGTAGTGTGATATATTCTCACTTAACGTTTTATTCGTCAAGTTGGCCTCATATTAGCCATTATAGCTATTTGCAATACTTCTTACCTGCGCATTATTTGTGCGTTACGAGCTTGTAGTATCTTGCTCTTAGATGTATTTCAAAAAAATGTTCCATTTTTTTCCCGGAGCGGGCGGTAAACTGTAACGGTCAGTTTGCTGAGTCTATGGATGTAAAAGTGCCTAATTAAAAGCTGGGAACATTATTATTAATTTCCTAGTCTAAGGGCATTAATTCATGTTTTTGTTGGGATGATTGTTGACAGGGTAGTGATCTCACTTGTCTGTTATGTCTGTGGTTGATTTGAAAACCGATGTCAGTTTTGCCTGTTATGGTTTCAAACCGTCTACTTTGAGCTGTGCTCAAAAGAACTTGCGTCTCAGTGCGCATGCGTAGCTTCTGGCGAATTTTGGAGAGGCATTTTCTGCCAGAGTATCGAGCTGTGATTATGAGAGTCAAGATGTCTCTTGATAAGTCCTCTGTGGTTTGACAAGATGTCGTATATTATTTCATGTGTATTCTTAGCGCCTTGGAGGCGATATGAGTGTGGTTATATTTATTCTGAAGGGACAGAAGGTAATTGACTCTTTGAACTGTTTCCCTTATTTGATAGAATCTTCATGACTCGTATTATCGACAGCTTATGAGCGGGAAAACGAACCACCTACGTATCCTTGAAAGGAATCTCACTATATATTCTGATATTATGCACTAGGCTGGTGCATACCCGAAGTACTTATATATTGTTTGTATCCCGCATGACGGCGATACTAAGTATACAAGGTGGGATTCCCCTTGTTTGATGAAGAATCACCCGGAGGCCATTTTGAACTGTAAGTCCGCCATTTTGCACGGCCTGTTGGGACATCTAATATCTGACTTACTAATGTCAGAGTAGAGTTTGTTTAAACTCACATATGGGATATATCTTCCCTGAAGCTGATGAGTGAGAGAATTGTACGAGATCAGCTTTACTAGATACATGCATAACTGGATGATGAACTTTATTATTATATCATGACTGTTTATATTCATGTCGGCATTGAAGAAAGTTATCTTTACTTATATTTTCCCCTGAAGATGTCGTTACTGACCAATGTAAGTTATGTGGTTATACTGGTCAACTTCCCAACCTTACACAGAGTTGAGTCTACAGGTCATGTTGACATAGAGTGAAGGTGTAAAGTGTCAGTTACGCGAATGATGGAATGTTCGGTGAAGTTGACAACTTAGTAATGGTACATTCATACACTCGTCTGCAAGTCAATGATGTTTGAACTGCTGTTGACCATTTCATATGTTTAATAAGGTGACACACATTCCGACAGCACTGATACAGTCATAGGTACATGTTGACACAGCAAATCATTAGGTATTTGAATAGTAGGTGGCAACATCAGACGTATTTCATGTAGCATATAAATACAATGGGCGATATAAGTCAAGCATACAATGTACTGGTGGGCTATCGCCTCATACTTCAGCTGACTGAACGCGTCAGTGAAAATGAATATGTAAACATCAATAATGGTTCACTGATCGAACCTTTCCTTGGCTAAGTTTTCTTAAGTTGTACATTCATCGAAAGTTCATAGCAACCATGTTCAACCACAGTAGTGGTTTTCCATAATAGGAAGATCTCTGCATCATCGTCCGATAATAAGAGTTGTTTTCTGTTCTCTTGACAATGATCCGTTGTGGTAACGGGAATTCAAAATGGCTACCTCCTTGAGTTTCACTCACCCAGGAGGATAAATGATGAGCCGAAATTAATTCAAAATCTGAACATAAATGTTCTCAATGGGTTTCCATCCAGTTCTGAAATCTATAAGGTTGTTTCATGAAAATACCTTAGAGCTGTTGGATAACCTGTCATCTTCATCAGCATTCAAACAATCCTAGCTGTACGAAGATAAGCTTGCCATCTAGGCCTAGCAACACAGAGTTCATCGAAACAAAGGGTCTGGTATTACCTTGATTTAGGAATAAACACAATATAGAACATTAGGAGAATCTCTGACCATATGATCTTGCAGAGACACTATCTCCTTCCTAAAAATCATTCACAGATATCACTTTTCAACATCCCTAAAGGACCAGCCCAGAAAACATCCCGCCATGACATCAGGCAGGTTTCGTCGACACTCTCGACGCATGCGTAGAAAAGCCTATTCACCCCTTAGCGTCAAACCGAGAAATAGGCCGACATAAAAATACAGAAATACACGATATAAGACCGAATCTTCTTAACTAGACATGGAATACATATATGTCCGGGCCATAAACATTATAAGCAAGACCAATTTGTTTTCTGGCCATAACAAATGAGAAATGACATAGACCTAGCATTCATACGCTAGATCGATATTCAAGAGAGATCACCCATACAACAAAAGTATAAATTAATCATGAATAGTCTAACTTTGACCGAGAGCAATTCTTTTCATAACAAATAGTCATACTGTTTCCTATGTTCCTACCTACAGTAATCCGTGCGTCGCATAATTCCATACAAAAGAATATGTGCGCAACAGGCATACCTGTCGCTTGTGGCGTAATAAAGTCCTGTAAACGTCAGAGATGTTCCAGAACTCTATGAATTCATACCTGTATAACTATAGAGTGTGATGTCATGTTCCTGCCTACTTCCTACTTCCACGAACTTTTCAACACGCATTCGCAAAACATTGAGATTCACTCACTCTACATACTCCATACTACACCCCAAGACGATCTACACGAATGCCAGTATTGTAGCGGCCAACCAGGGCCTATATACACTCATGTCAGCCCGCATTGAGCGGAATCATATGAATACTGACTCTGGACATTCGTCAAAATTCTACACTTAATATTTACAGTGGCCAAGCTGTACCTATGCTATTTGTGTCACGGGTACCCGCCACGCTTCAACGCATACAGTGACATTCAAGACTGTTTACATTGTCGAGCCTTACACACTTAAGAGACAGCTCGTTGCACTACTACTGGCCTCCAAATACACCTTAACATTTATACCGCCCAAATTATAGCCTTTAACAGTGAGCTAGCAGAAGGGATAATGTATTTGTGTTGTTGTGTTGTTGTAGTTTATGACATATGTGAGCTAGCAGAAGTGATAATGTATTTGTGTTGTTGTGTTATTGTAGTTTATGACATATGTGAGCTAGCAGAAGGGATAATGTATTTGTGTTGTTGTGTTGTTGTAGTTTATGACATATGTGAGCTAGCAGAAGGGATACTGTATTTGTGTTGTTGTGTTCTAGTAGTTTATGAAATATGTGAGCTAGCAGAAGGAATAATGTATTTGTGTACGCAGGGCGTTCTCAACTTTTGTTTTTCTCATTGCCCACTTTTGACCCTCTTTTGCCTCTGTGCTCCTTACCCATAGACGCTGTGGCCACCTAGAAATATGGGGACTTGTAGGGTAGCAACAAACTACTTCTACTTTGCTCTGTCAGTGGCCATCATTCGTGCAGTGCTCCAGCTCTGGTTCATTATTTGCATCTAGGCCTCGTAGTTTTCCGCCAAGTTCTTTTTGGTTGGCCTCTCTTTTGCTTTCCTTCAGGGCTCCATAGCATAGCTGTTCTTGTGATGGCATCAGGGTCTCTTCTGAAGACGTGGCCAACTCAAATCCACCGTCTCTCAGTTATAATGGTGTGAATGTCCTCTTGGTTGCTCCGATAAATCAGTTCTTGGTTGGTGATGGTATTCGGCCAACAGATTCGTAAAAGTAAGCAAGAAATAGATTGACGACAAAGACACAGTCAAGTAAACAGGAACTACACATCAACACTCAACTCCGATAACTGACTACAGACCTGACAGTTATATAAATATATATGCAGGAAAAGAAAGCACTCAGTCCTCCATCAACGAAACAAAAGCGTAAAGCAAGAGAGACAGATCATCACGGACACATCAAATGAAACAGAAGAATGTAATGAACGAATAACTCGTTACAGTTTTAGAGGTCCTACGACCAATCATCATCAACACAGTCATAAATCAGCTGGAGCTAAGAAAGATGACAGTATCGGCGGACACAAGCGGTAAACACACAGACTGAACCAACCAAAAGCACACACACTTCTAAATTTCTGCTAGTTGACCTTTTAAATACATGTCTTTTTCAGAGCAGCCGTCGAATCTGTAATAATAGCTGCAGAAATAAAAGTAACAGACTTGCAAAAAAAAAAATAAATACACACATTTAATACGCAGCTATGCTAGAATGATCGCACGACGTGACGACTATAGGCAACCAGTTCACGGTCCTTTACACGATTAGCCCTTTTCAGGGCTTTCAACAATGCTAACAAATAATTCTAAAAAAGTAAAAAAAAAACAACTGAGGTTAACAGTCTAGCGGTCAAAACGTAATAGCAATTAGAAAAAATACGCCCATTATAAGCGAAAGATCACACATCTGGTCAGATTGGACGGACCATCGGAAATTAAGTAAGAATATACTTAACTACATTACGTTGATAGAAACACTGGAGCGAGGGAAGAAACAATTGACACTTGTCACGGACGACATAAATATTTTACATAATTATCTCCCCGTCATCAATGAATAATCAGGGGAAGTAGCGTGTTTGCTTTCCAAGGGAAAGAATTAGATTATGAACAAAATATCAGACTGAATAGAAGAGTTTAATACTTTGAAATGTGTATCAATCTATTATAAACTATTGCATTTGCCATAACATTGTGATTTAGGTACCTTATTTGCAATTTTTTAGGTTTTAAATTTTTCTATTTTTTCTATGCCCATTGTCAAAAAATTTAAAAGATTATCAACTTAATGCACATTTTAAAGTATTGAGCACTTAGCTGTTCTACCACTCTCAATGATAATCACACTTACATGTGTTTTCATTATGTATCCATCAATGTGCACAACAAAATGTATCATAAGCACTAACTAGCATTGTTGCCACAGCTGGGTATTTTTTTTACTAGATCTGGGTATTTGGGCTTCGGTCTGGGTATCTGGGTATTTTTTTCTTCCAAATCTGCATTAATCTGGGTATATTTTACAATTGGCAATTACAGTGTATTCCGTGCAGTGAGCATTATACATTATATCTATATTACAATTAAATGTAAAAAAATTATGTGCTATGTATTTTTTATTCCACTTAAATTTAATTTGTGTTAACCGCATCAAAGACATTGTTTTGGACTCGTTTACATCAACTATCTATTTCCTGTTATTCTGTTAATGGCTGTCATCTACAATACTCAGTCATTTTTGAGATGTGTTTTAAAGTATTCTTTGTTTTTAAGTTTTAGACTTAAGCAGATAAACAGCATATTATTATAATTTTTTTTAATTATAAGATTATACAAATGAGCGATAATGAAGGTACCTAGATAGTTGTAGCAGCATGACGACACACACGACACCTCGCTCCTCAGCATGCGTCAAATGAGTGTTTTCTAAGGTTAACTTAGTTAAAACTAATCAAACCAACAAGCTTTTTCGTGAAACAGTTTCCAATCGAACACTAGCCAAGCAAGCAGTTGCCAAAGATGGAGTTTGCCATAAGTTTAATCCTAGTAAAAGCGTGGTTGAAGATGTGCATGAAGGACGTTGTCGGCAGAGAAACATTTTGTTAATGTAACTACTGTAAGTATGTTACTGTTAAAATATCTCATTTTCAAGAGTTCATATACTGGGGTGTTAATCGAATCATTTATATATAATTGTGAATATTTGGTAATAAAAAATAAAATAAAAATGAAGAAATTGGTAGCACACAGCTTATTTGTAATAAAGTTGCACTAAAAGATTGTGTAACCATCGTCTATCCCATGTATTTGAGGCATACAATAATATGGGTATTTCTGGGTTTTTTAAGAAGAAAATCTGGGTTTATCTCTAGAACTTGAGAAGCAACCTTGCTAACTAGTGCTGTTCATAAATCAGAACATTGCCCTTTTTGTATTACTATCAACAGTTTTCTGCTTCTGTGTTATTAATAAAAGAAAAACACATTTTTTAAATATTGCTTCGTATTTATGGTCAAGAGTTATCTCTTAACGAGGAGTTTGAATTTGCTTAGACTAAAAAAATAAATAAGTAAATAAATAAAGAAAAACTTGAATACTGAGATGTGACTGTGTCCAATGGCTAGAATTCTTGCTACCCGAGGCAGGATGGTCGGTATCAAAATCTTAAACAAAAAATACGTCATTACTTACTTATTTACTAACTTAGTCGTTCCCCTTCTACCGTGAGGTGTAGAGGTTTGGAAGAGAGAGCGCCAGACTATCCTATCGGCTGTCTTCCTCCTGGCCTGGTCCCATTCTAGTCCTCGGTCCTTCAAAGATTGTCTAATGTTGTCCTCCCAGCGGACTCTGGGTCGTCCTCGGGGTCTGGGTCCTTGGCTCTTTGTTTCCCATGCTTGTCGTGGTATCCGATCTTCTCCCATTCTGCAGACATGGCCAAACCATCTTAATTGGGGCTGTTCTACTTGGGTCTGCAAGGGGTAGGATTTAAGGCCTTGACGTATCGTCTGGTTGCGTACCATGTCTCTTCTTGTTGCTTCAACCACCTTCCTCAGATACCTCATTTCTGAGGTTTGGATCTGGCTTTTATGTGTTGTAGTCATTGCATATGACTCGCATCCATATGTCAAGACTCGGACATAGGTGGAGCGGTATACAGCCATCTTCATTTTCGTACCAACCTCTCTCTTGCTGAGGAATCCTCGATTTATGGCCTGAAAAAGTCTCCGAGCTGCTGCTTTTCGAGTGGCCAACTCTTCTTTGATGCCTCCCTTTCGGTCTATAATAGCTCCGAGGTATTTAAAATGGTCGACCTGCTCCAGGACCTGTTCTTCCACCTTAATCCGATGTCTTCTTTCTTCTCGTGATATCACCATGGATTTTGTTTTAGAGCTGCTTATGACCATCCCTCTCTTCTCCAGCTCTTCCTTTTAGACTTGCAGGTTGGATTGGAGATGTGCCTCTGATTTAGCAATCAGGGCAACATCATCAGCAAATGCCAGCTCCGAAATATAGACCTGTCTCATCTTCCAGTACCCCACTGAATACTTTCTTGTTCTCTCCTTACATGCCTTGATGACATCGTCCATAAGGAGTATGAAGAGGTAAGGTGATAGGATATCACCTTGTCTTACACCAGTAGTGGTCCTGAACTCTTCTGACTTATGGTTTGCTGTCATCACATAATTTCTGCAAGACTTGTAGAAGCTCTGTATAGCATGAATCAGAGGTGCTGGAATATTTCTCCTTGCCAAACAGTCCCAAAGTTTGCTCCAGGGGACCCTGTCAAACGCCTTTTCCAGATCTATGAAACAAAGATGCATCTCACTCTTATACTCAAGGGCCTTTTCACTCAGCTGTCTGAGTGTGAAGATTAGGTCTTGAGTACTTCGGTTTGCTCGGAATCCGCACTGGACCTCATCCAATTGTGGCTCAGCTAGGCGTCGGAGTCTCTGCTCTAGGATTCTAGAGTAGATTTTACCAAGGAAAAATGAGAAGGGATATGCCTCTATGGCTTCCACACTGTCGATTGTCACCCTTTTTGAAAATTGGTGTTATGATGGCAATCTCCCAATCCTTTGGTATGGTCTTGTTGTACCACGCTTCCTGTAAAACCCTTAAAAGTAATAGGTCGCCTGATGCTCCCATGAACTTAATCATTTCTGGTGTTATACCATCATGCCCTGCTGCTTTGCCCATCTTGATTTTCTCCAGTGCTGCCTTCAGTTCTTCTATCTTTATGTCATCTTCACCATCATTGGTTTTCTCTTCTATGCTAGTGTTTATCATTTCTGATGCTTCACCATACTCACCATCCAGGAGTTCTGAGAAATATTCTTTCCATCTTTCCATTACTTCCTTCGGGGCAGTAAGCAATGTGCCTTGCTTGTCCTTTATAAATTTGAGAGGGCATTGTTTTTCCTTCCTCATGTTCTTTAGGGTCTTAAAGAACAATTTCTGGTTTTCTTGTGCATCTTTTTCTAGCTTTTCTCCAAATTCTTCCCAGGACTTCTGTTTTGCTGCTAACACTTTGTTCTTTGCTTCTGTTCTGAGTGTCACATATTCTCTATATTTTTCCATTTGTCCTGTTGTGTTTTTAGCTCCTAAGTATTGTTTCCATGCCATTTTCTTCTCTCTTATTTTCTCTTTGACTTCCTCTGTCCACCAAGGTGTCCTCTTTCTCTTGTTCAAAAGTCGGACTTCACCGCTTGCTTCTGCCGCAGCTGTCTTTATGATATCCTTAAATTTAATCCAGAAGGTTTCCAAGTCATCAGGTCGTTCATCTGTGTTACTCACTGCTGCAGCAATAAGCCCCTGATATCTGGTCTTAATTTCTGGCTCTCTCAGCTTGTAGGTCCTAATGCTCATTTTTCCTGCTCATTTACTTGGTTTATTGCGTGATGTTGGGCAGTTCCTAGGCTGAGCAACTCTTTCAGTTGTTCTTTTGATTGTTAGCAGGTAGTGATCACTTCCAATCTCTGGCCCCCTCCATACTCTAGCATCTCGGACATATTTGAATGAGATTCTCCGAACAATGGCATAGTCGATCAATGACTTCTCATTCTTTGTTGGTTCACATCTAGTGTATGCATGTATGCGCTTATGGGGGAACTTTGTGTTTGTAATGATCATATTCTGCTCACTGCAGAATCTAAGGAGTCGCTTTCCATTGTCATTAAGAGTATCTTCTCCATATCTTCCGATAACTCCACCCCATCTAGCATGGTCATTTCCAACTCTGGCATTAAAATCTCCGAGCATGATAACTTCATCTAGGCAGTCATCCACTGTCCTTTGGAGCAGCTCGAAGAATTCCTCCTTGACCTCTGCTCTCTCATCCTCATTTGGCCCATACACCATGACCAGGTTGACTATGGTTTCTCCTTCTCTTAGTTTAACAACAATAATGCGCTCCGAGACAAAGTTCCATCCCTTGATACTATCTTTTTGATTTTGGGCCACAATGCAACCCACGTTCCCTTTAGCTCTTTCAGATATGGGTACACCACTGTAGAGCAGCGTGTTCCCATCGACTCCTTGTCCTTTTTTTTTCTTTGTTTCCGTTATAGCCAGGATTTCAAGTTTTGCTTTCCTCATCACTTCCACCAGCTCATCTTCCTTCCCATTTATATATCTTGTGTTCCAAGTTCCATAAGTCGTAGTCCGTAGTCCGTTCCAGTTCGTCGCCTTTAGAATCAGTCCAATTTTCTCTCTTGTATTGCTCGTAATCGTGACGTCATTACTTTTACGTCATATTATTTGGTTCGGTGTTTGCAATGTTTCAAAGCAGGGCATCTATTTCAAATATTAACCATGTGCCTGGATCAGTCGGTTATATCGGTAGGTTATTTTGTAAAGTGTGATGTATTTCCTGATTATGTAGGATTCTTGTAATATGGGATATATTTATTGATTATGTAAGAGTTATGAAATTGGTGATATATTTCCTGATTGTGTAAGAGTTAAGTAATGTGTGATATAGTTCCTGATTATGTAAGAGTTAAGTAATGTGTGATATATTTCCTGATTATAAAAAGAATTATGTAATGTGTGATATATTTCCTGATTATGTAAGAGTTAAGTAATGTGTGATATATTTCCTGATTACGTAAGAGTTAAGTAATGTATGATATTTTTCCTGATCATGTAAGTGTTATGTAATGTGTGATATATTTTCTGATTGTGTAAGAGTTAAGTAATGTTTGCTATATGTCCTGATTATGTAAAAGTTAAGTAATGTATGATACATTTCCTGATTATGTAAGAGTTAAGTAATGTGTGACATATTTCCTGATTATGTAAGAGTTAAGTAATGTGTGACACATTTCCTGATTGTGTAAGAGTTATGTGATGTGTGATACATTTTCCTGATTATGTAAGAGTTATGTAATGTGTAACATATTTCCTGATTATATAAGAGTATGTAATGTGTGATATATTTCCTGATTATGTAAGAGTTATGTAATGTGTGATATATTTCCTGATTATGTAAGAGTTATGTATTCATGTTCCTAAAGCGCCCTATAGAGCATGGATCCACAACTACAGCTGGTTACCATGGAGACAGCCTACATTAAAACATGCATGTGATCTTCCAGTGGTGGTTTCTGTACCAGTTAAATAAACATGATGTGGTTGCCAGCCACATGTATGTGTGGCCGAGCATTGCTGATGATGTTGTATAGTGGTTCGTATCACTACCCCAACAGTAGGCAGGCCTTGGTTGATGGTATCAAAGTCATTTCTTACTGATGCAAAACAACAACAGTTCACGCAAACATCTGACGATTGATATCATCACTAGATGAGTAACTTAACTCAGACAGCTGACGATTGATATCAACACTAGATTAGTAACTTGACTCAGACAGCTGACGATTTATATCTACATTAGATGAGTAAATTGACTCAGTCATCTGACGATTGATATCAACACTAGATGAGTAACTTGACTCAGACAGTTGACGATTGATATCAACCCTAGATGAGTATCGTGACTCAGACAGTTGACGAATGATATCAACACTAGATGAGTAACTTTACTCAGACAGCTGACGATTGATATCAACACTAGATATGGAGCCGCGCTAGCGTAGTGGTTACCACACCGCTCTGGCGACCGGGTGATCCAGGATCAAACCCGGGCGACGGCATTTGAGGATTTTTCGTCGACCGGGATTAGGACTGGATTAACTCGAGACCTGGCTAGGACATTTGAAGGTGTGTCGTCGACCAGGGATTGGCGGCTCCTGAGCCGACCCAGCTGTAATGGGTACCTCCGAAATCGGCGAGTATCTGCCTGAATGGCGAGGGACACCTATCTCTGTACAAGAAAAAAGGGATACTCACGTAAAAATCAATGTCAGGTTAGACATTAATAATAACCTGAGATTTCGCCTCGAGTATTAGCGATCGTACGAAAAAAAAACAAACACTAGATGAGTAACTTGACTCAGACAGTTGACGATTGATATCAACACTAGATGAGTAATGTGACCGACATCCGCCGATTGATATCAACACTAGATGAGTAACTTGACTCAGACAGCTGGCGATTGATATCAACACTAGATGAGTAACTTGACTCAGACAGCTGACGATTGATATCAAAACTAGATGAGTAACTTGACTCAGACAGCTGACGAGTGATATCAACACTAGATGAGTAACTTGAATCAGACAGTTGACGATTGATATCAACACAAGATGAGTAACTTAACTCAGACAGCTGACGAGTGATATCAACACTAGATGAGTAACGTGACTCCGACAACAGTGCAAAATATGATGAAGTTTATTTACGTGTAACGTGGCTGCTGTAAAATAATGAATCTAAACTTTCCTTGAGGTTGGTCCAACTTGTACAGCATACATTTAGACTCAATTATTTTCTCAATGTCTTGCTCTCTCATTCGTCCTTACTGCCTTAGTGTTTACTAGCTGTCTCTAGATGTTAGGGCGTTCACGACTGAATAACGACTACTGCTGTCAAGATGTATCTCCCTTCTAAATTCTTCATGTATGTGAAATTCAACTGTCTCTCAAACATGTTGATTCTAATTCTTCTGTCTTTGTCTCTTATTTTTTGTTCTGTGCTCTGGTTAGCGTGTCTTGGTAAAGACTAGCCTAACCACCAGGGGTGATAATTTCATATTAGGGGTAGCTTTCATAGTTACTTTATATTAAAATGAAAATGTTAATAATACAGATAGAGTCTGTTTACATATACATTATCACTGATTGAAAAGTGTTCACAATATAAATTGAATACATTTACATTTATGTTTACACTGATTGAAAAAATTGAAATTTCAATTACTTTAAAATGCATTTTTTAACACATACATTTACACTGGTTTAAAGTTTGAAAACTTACATTAATTTTAAAGTGAATATGTTTAAATGGAGATTTACACTGCTTTGAAATTGTAAGTATTATACTTAGAATGTACATCTTTTCTTTCATCTTTCCCTCCCCGCTCCGTATGGAACCTGGAACTACTTTATGCCTTCAGTTCTATTTACGAAATTATCAATAAAGCAATCACCAGTCATCATTCTATACGCTGAGGTTGCCAGCCTCAAATGACTTTGACATCCACAAGCAAGTTTCACATATTAAATTCACATGGTAATATATGTATATGTTAGTTTACATGTTAGTAATAAAATATGAAATGTAACTCACAACGTTCACCAATCCTTGCTCACAGACTTTTTGCTCAGATGAATAAAAAAGACTTGAATCGGCCTCTTACATGCGTCTGGGGTGTCGTTAATTTAATAAGTCCCTTCTGACTTCGTGTGTGTTCCTTCAGTTTTTTCAGTCCCGGTTCCCTTATTTAAAGTGTTAGAGATTTCCCGGGCTATAGTGTAAGTCCTGACAAATACTCAAATAAAAGGTGTCCGGTATTTTAAGAAGGAATTCTGAATTCTAATTCTTCACTGCAGCAGTGTGGTGTCTTGGCGACTGATTTCTCAAGTGACATAGCATGAGAAAATGGTAAAATTATATTCACTGCCTTCCCACGCCTTCGTTTGTTATGAGCTATAAAAAAAATTCAAATCATATTCAAACATGTGGGTTATGGAGTATTTTCAAAATATTCCGACGTCGGATAATTTTGAATGTAAGGCAGAGGTCAACTCTCTCATGTGTGGTAATAAGATGTCCGATGCCCCTGTCTACAAACTTAATGGCAGATCGGGATCGGTAAACTCATACAACAGCGTGGTCAAAATGTAGCCATCATTAATTTTTCAGAAAGCACTCTTGTCATAACATGTAGAACAGGAAACGCTTATGTCATAAGTCTCCGCCGCGTAAACGAGATTTTGTTCTAATCTTAGCCAACCTGTGTCTCTCCCTTGCGACTGCGAGTAATTATCTCAGCAAATCTCGAAAACGTCAGACAAATGTGATTATTATCACCTACAGAGAGTGTCAAGCAATTCGACAATACTCAAATATCTGCTACTTAGAAGAAAATAACGAAGAAAGAAAGGAAGAAAAGTGTGATAATTGAGAGAACATAATAAAAATCAGCAAAAGATTTCACACTCTCATTATTTTCATGGTGCAGTGTTGACTTTTGTCATGGAATTGCCTCTCCTGCTTTGCAGTAGTGGTCCAATAGTGGCCAAAACTCAAGAGTATCTAATATGGGTCTTCAAATGTGTCTACCGGCGCACAAGATTACTCTTGGCAGAGTTGTAGATAGAAGGATTAACACAGTGCAGTGGTGGTTCTACGCTTCGCAACGAGCGCAAAAGAAAATAATGATAATATAGAGGTAAAAAATCTCGTTTATTCGGATTTCTCCACAAGCAACCGGTCAAGACAAGGTCAGTTTGATATTTTTGTACCATATTATAAGAGCCACCAAATACCTTGTCATGTTTTTGTTTTAAACTTTTACAATCTGTTAATACTCAAGATAGAAGGCTGAACTTTTCAAAAATACGAAACAATATCATTATATGAAGAAATTACTTAAAATGTACGAGTTTTCATTCCACGCATAACTTTAGAGCCAAGCGATACTAGCTTTTCTGTCATCTTGAGACGCCTCCAGTTTTCTGCGATTTTAGCTTTTGTCATGACAATCAATAAAACACAGGTACTTTCATTTGATCGTGCAGGTATTTAGCTACTAGACATAATCTTTGCTCATGGTCAACTTTATGTATAGCTCACATTAGGAAGGTGTCTTGAGAGCCTTTATAGTGGGAACATTGGATATCAATAAGGGAAAGATGCTAAGGTCATATAATAGTCACCTAAAGACGATACTGCAATCAATAAATCAACAAGACTAAGATTGTTGGACCTTGGCATCAAAAGTAAAACTATAAGAGATGGACGTATGAGAGGATGCACCCGTCGTGTATACAACCAGCGCTACAGGTACAATTAACATCAATACCTTTAAAAATTTGCTGATGGAGACTGGGACTTAATGTGTTTGCCCGGGACGTAATGATCTGGACTCTGATCAACAATAACTATAAAAATAGGAAGGCACACCGACAATCGTAAAGTATATCTCCATACTCAGTTAATTATTATATTAACTCGCGACTGTGTTCTTGTCTTTCCATAGCAGTTGGTAGCTAGTTGACACCTTTTTTCTGCTGACAGGTAGATATAGTTTTTCGACATTTTTCCTACCGGTATGTTAATGAGTAATTTTTTTTTTAAACATTGCTCAACACAGTTGTATAGTTATGGTATGGTAGTAAGTCTGGTAGGTGTTAAAATATTTAATGTTGTCTACTAGAATTTTGTTAAAATTTTTTTATGCGGGCAAAAACCAATACAAATGGAAACTAAGGTAAGAAGGTGGGGATGGATATAGCATACACTCAGAAGAGAACAATCACGCATAGCCAGAGATGCTCTTGACTGGAACCCACAAGGAAAAAGATGAGTGGTGAGACCAAGGAGAACTTGGAGAAGAACAGTGGAAGGGGAGTCTAAGGAAATTGGAATGGCTTGGGCACACCTGAAATGGACAGCCCAGAATAAAAATCGATGGAGAGCAACTCTTTTAGCCCTATGTTCCACAAAGAAACAAAAAGGCGTGACGATGATGATGATGATTTTGTGAACAATATTTTTTTTTTAAATACATCGTAAATATGAACTCTTGATAACACTTTACTAAGATCAACTCAATAACAATAAACATCACACAGTGTTGTCAGTGATAAACAGCGTAGTTAATCAATCTCTTGAACATACTGTGTTACAAAACAATCCAGACAAATGTGTCCGCCGCCACTGCTCTAATACATTCACACCTTTATAAATAAATAATTGAGATACTTACCTACTCATGACGAAATACCAGTATAGTTTATAAATATCTCACTTTTCCCCCACTGGTATAAGTGTGGTGCTTTGTGCCAAGGGAAATAATTATACTTATAAATAAATACCACATTCATTTAAATAATTTTTGTTTTTCACATTACATATTTTCAAACAACAATTTCATTTAATTAAGTAAAAAATAAAATACGTTACTAAATTTAGTAAATCGGTTTATTGCAAAAATAATCGTTATATTTTACTTATCTATACTTACTTTTTAATAAATGTTACACACAATGACTATAACAGTTGTGCACACTTACGTGTTCTGACATTATTAAGTCCAATGGGAGGTCGCCCCATCCTAATACTGACAGCTCAAAGTTTTGGGTGACACAATGTGACGTCAGCACTAAAAAGTTCTCTACAACAATCTCTTGAACATTCATTATTTATTTATCACCCTTCAGCTTACCAAGGAGCATTGACCTTCAACAAAATTATGTCAAGTCTTCCTGTCACGTGATGTTACATATTATCCCAGACAAACGTGTCTCCGGCCATTGCATATTTTTCACATTTCAATTTTCGCGAAGACTTATTTAATTTTGACTGTTGAAAAACTAAAGCTAGATACAAGGACAAATTGTTTTTGGTAGACCAAAGCCTCGTTGGAACAGTAGAAGCAGATTTTTCCATGCTAAAGTGTGTCCAGCCCTGGCCGTTGGTGCCTTATTGACCAGGTGTTGTGGGACAAGTCAAGTTACTTGTATAATCAGCCATAGCAGTCATGTGATCCATTCATTGTGGAAGATTCATAATATTTTCTCAGTAATTTAAAAAAGTGTCACGTTTGTTAACCACTATATTGTGTTTAGTAATGGGTGACATCCGCACACTGTAATTCCCATTTATAGTTTCCTCCTGCCATCGTCCGCAAACCTTGTGAGATAGGGAAAGTCTTAAAATGCTCAGAGCCCCCTGTGCCATGAAAGATAGACACTTGAACAAGTGCTCTCAGCTTGGAAGGTGCCATTAGAGCTTGGGCAATGGACATGGCGCCACAACAGAGTACTATATGAGCCGATTGCTACAATAGACCTGGCAAGGGTGAAGACGAACAGCGTTCGCCAAGTCAGACCGAGTACCGCAAATACATAATTTCTGAGAGTAGGAAAACAGCAAATCTGAAGCCAAGTAAACCAAGTAGCGGTTTACATTCTATTCTTGACTGTGCAAACGACTGGGAGCTGGCTAGGGGCATATTCAGAGAATATAAGAAGATCTTGAAGACGGCCAGATATAGTGCTGCATTCTTCATCATCGCTTAGATAATAACGATTGAGCTGACCTTGCCACTTGAATCCAGATTGGAGAAGCAACACTCGTTCAAAGTGTCCAAGTATAATGATCTTGTCATTTTCTTGTGACACTACGGGTTCACTGCAAGTGTCATTACTGTTGAAGTAGGTGCGAGAGGTCTCGTGGCTGCCTCAGTGTATGATCAGTGAAACTGCGGAAAGGGCATCGTGCTGGATGTGGAACAATCGCAGAGGGCAATGGAACTCTGGGGAGTAATTTGTTTTCAACATAGGGGTTATTTTCACAATTGTCTCCAGCTTGCAGAAAACAGAAATGAAGTTTAAAGCTGCAACCAAGGGTGGAGTGGGTTTAATTTTCTGCACACGATAACAGGAGGTCATGACCCAAGTGAGCCCGGCCCCCTTAGAGAGCAAAGTAGATTAAGGGGCCAAAAACCTGATCGACAGGGGGCCACTTCTGATGATCAAATTGCCTCCTGTTGGATCGCTCTGTATACAGTTTCCTTTCATAGTTTCATTGTGTCTTATTTCTCGTAACTCAAAAGGTGTTAACTTGAAGCCAATGTCGGTGTCGTGAACACTTATCTCCTTGCTACACTTTCACCTCCAATTACAACTAAAAAACTATAACTAATTACTAGCAAGGTAACCAGCAATAAGAAAACCAACACGAAATCAGCTTAAAAATGAAATTGGACAGGAAGATAACCTGGACAGTTGGCACAGAACAGGAGAGCTTGGAACGTGATAACTGAAGGACAATGTTACACAGGATGAGATAGGATGAAGGTTGTGACAACAGACACACTAAAAGCAGAAACGATAAACATTTCCCCCTGGCTGCCTATATTTACACATCGCTATATATTTATTGTAGTATACTATCAGATCTGAGATGTCAAAGACTAAGATCCCACGTGGTAAACAAAGGTGGTCCCATATGGCTCGCTAGGATAGCTAAGATGTCCGATGACCTAGGAGATATTTGATAAGTACACATGTAGGATTGATGAACATGGGTGTTTGTTTAATAGACAACACCGTACCAGAAATGACGCCTGGAGTAACTTACTGAAAGGCACAATAACCTCAAAAATAACACAACACCAACCAAAGTGAAAAAAAACGCAATCTGGAGGAATAATAAGGAATAATGCTAACATGTGGCTGGACACGTGATCTTGTACCATTAAATGTTACAGAAAACACCACTACAAGAGTACATGTATGTTTTCGTGTAGGCTGTTTACAGGAGACCTGCTGTGTTGGTGGATTCATGTCTCATAGGGAGATTTAGGGGAATAAATGAATCAATCAGGAAATATATCACACTTTACAAAAACACGTACTGATATAGCCGACAGATCCAGACATTTTGTTAACGGTTGAAAATGACGCGCTGTTTTGAAAATAAGCGACCACCGAAAAGTAGTAATAAAAATAAATTAATGACATCTTCTTTGTTAACGTTTTTGATCCTGATTGTCTTGAACTGATAGAGGAGTTATACAAGTCCGTTTGCTGGTACCTTTTTCTTTACAAGAACTTAACTCTAGGTGAGTCCTGTAGCCGTGGTTTCCGTCACTTCATTTTGGTGATGAGTACACTTCTCCACTTAACGCGTCCAATGTAGGCGGTCAGTGTTGATGCTGTTCTCTCACACTAGCGGCGCAGTAACGTTAGTCTGATAGCTTGTAACTACGAACTTTTCTGAAAAAAAGAAAGTGCAAATGCCACTGCTAAGTACACTGAGTTTGAAGCTTAACAGCCGCATTGTCTCGCTGTCCACTCCCCAATGTTAATCTCTCAGAAGAATTAAATTCTTGAGCTCAAGAAAGATGATTAAAAATCACCAGTACTCTTACTGGTATTAAACAGGGTAAATGTGTCTTTGCAGCGCGAATAATGGCGAGCCTGAATTACAATTAACAAAGTACATAGATCTCACAAAATGGAACTATACATTTCAGGCACATGTGACGTAGTTATCACATATTACTGCTCCATTTAGAGTCTGGGGTCACCTCTGCTGTCGGTTTCCCGCACAACTAGCAAGAAACAATCCCCACTGTTTGCTGTAGTGGTTCATGATTATATATATATATATATATATATATATATATATATATATATATATATATATATATATATATATATATATATATCCACTTAGCAAAAAACAGGTCAAATTTACATTTGTAAAATAAACGTTGCACTTAATCCAATTGGGTTATACAATCTCCTCGCACAGTTTAGAATGCCTGCAAGCTATTTAGGTTATATGCTTTCGAATCACTTGGTAAGAAAATTTTAAAATTCCTCTGATGACGGGTGTTCTGTGAGTCACTTGGTCTGGGAAATTATAGTAATCCTCTTATGATGGGTGTTCAGCGAATTACGTGGTCTGGAAATATTTTCTCTTTTGACGGGTGATCCCATTCCTTAGGTTTCTAGTCTTAATACTTAAAGTCCTGGTCCCTTAAGTTTACAGTGTGATATTTAAATATGTGGGTGTACTTGTAAGTTCCAAAGTTGTCCAAATACTCGATCTGTCACTTATAATTATGGAATTCTAAGTTCGATAGTCTCACTGGCTCCTATGAGTTGCTAATTTAACGATGCAATGCAGTCTGATCTGTGTCTCTGGTTTCGCTAGATTATATCTCTCATTCTCGGTTCAAATCCTAGATTTTAATTCCCGGCAAACTTGCCAATGAGAACCAAAGTATATTCTAGCTTCTCAAATCGAACCAATGCTAAGCTGTTTAGTACTATCTTGGTAGGTGTGTTTAAATTCATAATCTTCCCCCGCGTGTTTTAAAATATTACATTTTAAAAATTCTTCACGTGACCTCCTTCTAATGCTGTAATACTTCCGCTTGCATATTGTGCAAAACTCATAACCACCATCTGTGCACTCAAATGATGTCCAGATGCTACCTTCCAATATTGTCTTCCCCAGACAGATTATCGGCAATATTGGTACCGAGAGGGCTCAGATGAAACGATTATTTAATGATCACCGGTGTTTTCGCCCGTCCCACAGTCGGCTTCCTTAGATAGCAATCTGTCTTTATGGGCGTGTTCTTGCGATACCACGTTAGCACAAACAATTGACGTCTCTTTGAAGGTGGCCAGACTGACTTACGTGATAATCGTATTACCACAGACCTGGTCTAATTAACCTGGTATTGTTACGGATTACCAGGCGGAATGTAATCACGTCTGGGTGCGGTCAACCACAAGAGAATGTAAGGGCAATAAATATGCCACATAATAGGACGATGAGTGAGAAAAAAATAAGAAAAGAAGTGATATTGCCAGAGTGGATGAGAGTTATAAAAAGTGCACAACTGATTTTGTCACACCTATCACTTTGCAACGGGTAGCAAGCATCTAGCCACTTGGATAGTGTCATATCCCAATATTGAGCTGGTTTTGTTTAAATTTTCAATCATTTTTATTAGGCTGCATCAAACTACTCATTAACTTGGTTTGTGAAGCTAGAATGTAGAGGTCCATGTTGGTTGTCGTGGATTGCCGCTCCTGTCTTCTCTCTACTTCTTCCTCTTTCGTACTCTTTGAGTTTCTCTTTCTGTTACTACTGATAGACGTGTTTCTACTATTGGATCGGTAACTTCCTCAATCCCTACGGTATCTTTGATTAGCTAGGACTACTATTAATAGATCTTGGGCTATAGATATAGCTTTATTAAAGAGGGGGGCGGGGGGCGGGGTTTAACATCTCGTTGTATCTACAACGAGACGTTCGTCAAAAAATAATCCACACTAGAATTAATGCAAACAGTCCGGACGTCATGTCTAAACCATTCACTGTGGAGAGTTATAAACAGCCTTGTAGATACTTAGACAGGAAATCACCAGGTCCGGATGGTATAACCAACGAAATGCTCAAGCACCTCGGATATACAGCAATGAGCAAACTATTGCAGATATACAACTGCAGTTGGATGACAGGGAGTGTGCCACATACATGAAGAGAGGCGCTCATGTGCCCCATCAAAAAGAAAGTAAAAGACAACACGAAAGCCACCAGCTACAGACCAATACGCCTAATTAGCTGTGTATGTAAGACAATGGAGAGGATGGTCAACAGAAGACTGAAATTGTACTCGGAATCCGAGAAAATTGTAGTGCTGGAACAAACAGGGTTTAGAGAGTGCAGCAACACAGAAGACCAAATCACATACCTGTTTCAGAAGATGTCTTCCAAGAAAAGAAAAAAGTCTTTACCCTATGGATAGTTCTCCAAAAAGCTTTTGACAAAGTATGGAAAGACGGGTTAATAGTATAACTGCAAAGAAATGGCATCACGGGTAACATGAGAAAATGGATCCAGTCGTTCCTACACAATCGGAAAGCAAGAGTCACCATGGATGGCCACAAGAGCAAGAAAATCCTCCTAAAACTTGTTCCTCAAGGCTCAGCATTGTCTTTCACCCTGTTCCTTGTGTTCATCAATGACCTCATCCACGATCTGCCACAAGGAGTGAGAGCCGCCCTATACGCTGACGACTTGGTGGTGTGGTGTGAAGAATATTTAACTTTCGCCAATAAGCGAATACAAAAGGCAGCAGACAACATAGCAGCATGAGCAGAGAAATGGATGGTGCAGATCAACGCTGAAACATCTTCAACAACATTCTTCACGCTCTCAAACAAAGACAAAGCAGGAGAGGTAAGACTTGAAAATATACGTGTCAAAACAGACGAGGAACCGGAGTACTTGGGCATTGCATAAGATATGAGAATGACATGGAGGCCCCACATCGAGAGAACAGAGGCCAAAGCAAAAAGAAAACTTGCTATACTGATGAAAATAGCTGGATCAAGTTCGGGAGCTAATGAAATAACAATACAGAAAGTCTATACAGGTGCAATAAGACCAATATTACAGTATGGATCAGCAGCATGGTCTACAGCAGCCAAATCACAACTACAAGCCTTGGATAAAGTTTACAATCAAGCGCTATGGTTGATCATGGGTGCCATGAAGACCACTTCAATAAACGAAACGGAAAAAAATCACAGATATTCCATCTCTATTCTACAGACGAGACACTAAGACACTGATCCAAGCAGAAAAGTACAAGAGTATGCCAGCACATCCAATGAAAACTAGATTTAGAGATTTAGCCAGTGAGAGGTTGAAGAGAAGCAGTTTTGTGCATCGGTCAAAAAAATTAATTAGTACATACAAGGATGAACTAGAAATCACTAAGGAAATAATTCAAATACTCCTGCCAACCCCATGCGAACAACATCAAAATTTAAGTATTAAGACCTACATAACTACCATCTGCCCTATGGGAGAGTTAAATACTCTTACTTACTTACTTAGTCGTTCCCCTTCTACCGTGAGGTGTAGAGGTTTGGAAGAGAGAGCTCCAGACTATCCTATCGGCTGTCTTCCTCCTGGCCTGGTTTCTTTATAGTCCTCGGTCCTTCAAAGATTGTCTAATGTTGTCCTCCCAGCGGAATCTGGGTCGTCCTGGGGTTCTGGATCCCTGGCTTTATGTTTCCCATGCTTGTCGTGGTAGCCGATCTTCTCCTTTTCTGCAGACATGGTCAAACCATCTTAGTTGGGACTTTTTTACTTGGGTCTGCAGGGGGTGGAATTTTAGGCCTGGACGTATCGTATAGTTGCGGACCATGTCTCTTCTTGTTACTTTAACCACCTTCCTCAGATACCTCATTTCTGAGGTATGGATCTGGCTTTTGTGGGTTGTAGTCAGTGCCGCTGACTCGCATCAATATGTCAAGACTGGGACATAGGGGGAGCGGTATACAGCCATCTTCGTTTTCTTACCAACCTTTCTTGCTGAGGAATCCTCGGTTGATGGCCTGACAAAGTCTCCCAGCAGCTGCTTTTCGAGTGGCCAACTGTTCTTTGATGCCTCCCTTTCGGTCTATAATAGCTCCGAGGGATTTAAAGTGCTCAACCTGATCCAGGACCTGTTCTCACAGCTTAATCTGATATCTTCTTTCTTCTCGTGATATTAAGATGGATTTTGTTTTAGAGCTGCTTATGACCATCCCTATCTTTTCCAGCTCTTCCTTCCAGACTTGCAGCTTGGATTGGAGATGTGCCTCTGATTTAGCAATCAGTGCAACATCGTTAGCAACTGCCAGCTCTGAAATACAGACCTTTCTCATCTTCCAGTACCCCACTGAATATTTTCTTGTTCTCTCCTTACATGCCTTGATGACATCGTCCATGAGGAGTATGAAAAGATAAGGTGACAGGATATCACTTTGTCTTACACAAGTGGTGGTCCTGAACTCTTCTGACTTATGGTTTGCTGTTCTCACATAATTTCTGCAAGACTTGTAGAAGCTCTGTATAACAAGAATCAGAGGGGCTTGAATGTTCTTCTTTGCCAAACAGTCACAAAGTTTGCTCCAGGGGACCCTGTGAAACGCCTTTTCCAGATCTATTAAACCAAGATGGATCTCTTATACACAAGGACCTTTTCACTCAGCTGTCTACGTGTGAAGATTACGTCTTGAGTATTTCGGTTTGCTCGGAATCCGTACTGGACCTCATCCAATTGTGGCTCAGCTAGGCGTAGGAGTCTCTGCTCTAGGATTCTAGAGTAGATTTTACCAGGGACACTAAGAAGGGATATGCCTCTATGGTTTTCACTTTGTCGATTGTCACCCACTTTGGCAATCTCCCAATCCTTTGGAATGGTTTTGTTGCACCAAACTGCCTTTAGGAAACTTAAACGTAATAGGTCGCCTGATGCTCCCATAAACTTAACCATTTCTGGTGTTATACCATCATGCACTGCTGCTTTGCCCATCTTGATTTTCTCCAGTGCTGCCTTCAGTTCTTCCATCTTTATGTCATGTTCACCATCATTGGTTTTGTCTTCTGTGCTAGTGGTTATCATATCGAACGTTTAACTACAGAAACAAACATCCCAAGATTAATGCGATAGAGTATCTCCACTAATGTCGCGGGGTTCTTTACTAAATTTCAATGTTGAATGTTTCTTTACATTCGTGAATGTTGAGAAGGTGGTATGAATCTTCCCGTATTGTGTTAGTAAGTTGACTGTAGGGCTATTTGCTGTATGGTGATGGCTTCTCTTACTTGATGGTGTGTTGGGAGGTGTTCTGTGAAACTAGGCAATGCCCACAATATTACGACTGCATAACACTTCTGGAACACCACATTTGAATCAAATGTTCTCAGACGCCTGGCAGAGACGACTTCTCCAATTTATTGACGTAATACATGATATTCCATTGTACGACACATTAACAGAATTTTGTGTGGATAGCTGTAGCGAAAGGTTTCTCTAGAATGATAATAGTGGTAGAGCAGAAGTAGAATCTCTCTTCAGAAAGTATGAAGTTCCAGTGCCCGAGAAGTACACTGGTATCACAAGTGAGTTACAGCTGTGAATACTCTGAGCTGGACAATAGATTTAGGCTTCAGAAGTATAAGCTGCTACTTTTGCTATAGTAACCCTATGTGATAATATAATTAAATTAGAAAAAGTAAATCGAAATTTAACAGTTAAAAATGTAACAAGTCAAATGAGTACAATTATCCAATTTATTATGTACATCTATATATTCTTGTAATGAGAAATGGTTTTTGGAAGATGGTAAAATGTATGATTATTTACAGTTACAAATCAAATAAACAAGCTAAAAAGTCTTGGATTTATCTTCCACTGAACTTATAAAACAAGTTTGTCACATTATCTATTGCCATCTAGTAGTCATCATTAAACAGTCGTTTTAGAAACTGCTCACAGGATTTGTTGGATGGATACACATAAAACTCATCTTATGTTATTAGCCACGTCTGCTCGAGGTTCGTGAGACACACTTGAATACGAAAGACTTTCCTTCAACCCGCCCTATAACTACGGGGGACTAAGGTGTTGAAGATTGGTTGACCTCTAGGATACAGTTAGCTGGATCAACTTCTTCAAGTCTTTAGTTTCTCGATCAGGAATGATCATAAACATTGATCATATAACCTGGATCAAAAGGTAATAGGTGGCCATGGTGTTCCAACAATCTGACCACCCACTGCTGTTCATGATGCGACCATGTCTTTAGTGTTTGTATATAAATGAATGAATCATGGTAGTATGTTACAGAGATAGCCTGATAGGATAATGTATACTGTGCAGAATTAACAAAATACATGAATAAATCATATGTTATGATACATGGGTAGGATATAACCTTTGCCTTCCACTCATGGATGCCAAGTCACTTATGTATTTGCTGGTATGTCGTAAGCTTCCAGGAAAGAATTAGCCATGATATATTTGGCTAACCAACTAATGGTTATGCTTCCTGACAATGCCGGTAAAGGTTATCTCTGGTTAGCGTCATTCCCTTTTTTATTATATCCGATACAATCAATCAGAAAAAAAAATCTGAAATAAAATGATATTAGTAATACATATATCGTTAATAAACTTACATATCCTCTTAGGATTTATAAGCTCACGGTGAGACTATATTGGTTGAAGTTAATCTGCCCTGCATGCAGCGTGAAAAATAACTTTTCTTTCAGATACTGTCTTCCAGTTTCTCACTCTGGCTTCTGGATTTGGTGTGTGTGATTTCCAATGCGCCGCTCTGTCATTATATTTCAGTCTCTCACCCGTACGAGAAAGCACCTCTAAAAGTCCCAAAAGATTTTCGTTTCATCTCCTGGTTTGAGGCGATTTGAAGCAATCTGTGCTTTTCCTGTACTTGTTTTTTCTTCTGTTCACTACACACTTATATCCTTCCTTCCTTCCTAGGTATCATTTCCTTTTCCCCATATGAGGCTTCCATTCTATCCAATTTATATTTAAATCCGTTTAGGCATGTGGTTATAATAAATGTTTAAAGATTATTATCTAACTTTTAGCAGATGTGATGAAGGTGAAACATATTAATTATCTTTAAAACTATTTATATTTGAATAATATCCTTTTACCCCTGTCTATGCAAAAAAAAAAAAGGAAGTTACTGAAACAACATCAAATGAACAAGAGTCACAGAGAAGGAAATGTCAAAATTGTCCTCTTTTCACACAACATGCATAAGAAAAATTCACCGAATCTTTTGGCCGAATACCATCACCAACCAAGATCTGCTTACTCGTAGCAAGCAAGAGGACATGCACACCATCATAGCTGGCAGACGCTGGAGCTCGGTTGGTCATGTCCTCAGAAGAGACCCCGATGCCATCACAAGAACAGCTATGCTTTGGACCCCTGAAGGAAAGCGAAAGAGAGGCCGACCAAAAACAACTTGGCGGAGGACTGTGGAGGCTGAGATGCAAAGAATGAACCAGAGTTGGGGCACTGTACGAAGGATTGCCACCGACCGTGCAAAGTGGAATCAATTTGTTTTTGCCCTACAAGACGCCACTAGGCGTGATGGCCACTGACTGCTTTGACGGTCGGTGGTTAAGGATCGAAGAAGAAGAAGAAGAAGAATATCCTTTTGGATATAATTCCTAGTCTATCTCCTTTGTTGAATTATTTTTATTTAATTGTAGTCCAACCAGGCGTTCTCTTGTAGTGAATAATTTAATGTCCAATAAATGCAAACTTTTAAAGTCCGCCATACATTCCTATATAGCTATTTCCTCATTCTTCCGTAATATTGTCTAGCTAAACCGTAATTCACATTTCCCGTCCTCAAACTCCAAAGAAAGACCCGCCGAGACGACCTTGCGCTGTGTGTGTGTGTGGGTGTCGCGCTACACATTTTTTCCACAACAAAGCAAGAGGAACCAAATTTCGCTACAATAGCACACGTAATTCTTTCAGTGACATGTAAATAACAAATTGGCTACTTGAGCCTCTGCTCATGTGCGAATACGCTCTCGTAGTTTATTGGACGGTCACCAGACATGTTTCATTCTATTAGAAACCGAAGTTAATATGAAGATAACGTACTTTGTTTATGTATAACTGTTCTCTAACGAATGGAAATACTGCAATCAGCCTTCACTGAGTGAGTTACACAGCTCCTGCCTTGAGCTTTCATGAATATATCAAACTCCAATAAAATTCTCACGTTGAGATATACTTAATCAATAATGATTCCACACACATGAATAGAATTGCATAGGCCACACACACACACACACACACACACACACACACACACACACACACACACACACACACACACACACACACACACACACACACACTCACGCACACGCACACGCACACGCGCACGCGCACGCGCACGCACACACGCGCACGCACTCACGCACGCACGCACTTACACGCACGCACACACGCACGCGCACGCACGCACGCACACACACACACACTCACACACACACACACATACACAACCAGAAGGCAGAACGCCTCTAGGTTGCTCAAAAGCGAAAACCCCAGTGACTGTTCCTTTGTGCTACCAACGTCGTCAAAAAGTTTTTTTTTTTTTTTTCCTCGCATGAGGTCGCATATTTTTTTCCTCGCATGAGGTCGCATTGGCACCCACCCCAAACCCGGCTCTGGTCAAGACCACATGTCCCAACACCAGAAGACCCAATGACAAACTGTGTCACTGTAGTGATCCTCTGTGTTCTCACACAAGGGACCTAATGACACATGAATGTCACTGTACTGGTCCCTGTGTCTAGACACATGATCCTAGCCAAAGGCCGGGTATTAGGGCGTTGGGTTTTCACAGCGTTATTAATGCCGTAGACCCGTCGTCAAAAAGCATACACGATTGTTGTGAACAGTCGTTAAACCACGACTTCGTGAGCCGTCATGTCGTGACTGTTTGTGAACACTTATATGAGTCATTCTCGTGTGTATTAAAACATCAACAATCATCATAAACAATGGTGTGAACATGTATTCATAGTTGAGAGGGTGTTTCGAGGTGCAAAATAATTAAAATATCCAAGCTACTTCACACCTAGAAACAGTTTTAAACACTAACTGCTTTGATAGTCGGAGGCTAAGGATTAAAAAAAAAGAAACATAATTCAATGGCAGATGTATTTGATATTTGAATACATAATACTGTGAATATGCAATAATTATACGTTCTTCTTCTTCTCCTTCTACCTATTATTATTATTATTATTATTATTATTATTATTATTATTTTTCGGAATAGACGTCATTGCAATCCGGGCAAACCCATATGTGCTAACTCTCAGCTTCGACAGTTGCTTAAGGAGATGGATGTATGAGAGGATGCAATGTTGATTGTTCCTGTTTTGCGCTGGTTGTATACACGCCGGATGCATCACTGCCTGTCTTACAGCTAATGTCAAACTCCAGCAATCTTAGACTTGATGATTGATCTATTGCAGTGTCATTCTCTAATAATAATAATAATAATAAATTCTTTAAGCACCAAACACGGCGCATAAGGCAGAAACCAGTGCTCTCCAGGTTGTTCGTTGTGACGCCACACCTCTTAGCTCTTGCACATTATTTAGGCCCAACGTTCTTCCTTCTCTTATTATTGTTCTTCTGAGTGTTTCTTTTGGTCTTCCTTTTTCCTCTTACCCTCAGGAACCCAAGTGAGCGCCTGTAGTGGTATTCTGTTGTTTTGCATTCGTAGGACATGACCGATATATGACCATCGTCTTTTCCTTATATAGTCGGAGACATATTTCTGCCTAGAGTCTTCTCTTATTTGTCGATTAGTCTTTAATTTTTTTCCAACTGATGTTCATGAGTTTTCTAAGACATTTGTTCTCGAATGTATTCAGCTTGTTCTCCAATGATTTTGTTATTTTCCAACTCTCACAGCCGTATGTTAACACTGAGATAACATTTGAATTAAACAGACGAAGCTTGGTATGTATATTCAATGATCGTAATTTCCAAATGTTAGATAATCTATTGAAGGCGCTAGCTGCCAAAGCAATTCTAGTATGGATTTCTCTTGTTGTGTCACCATCCTGAGTCATTTTACTGCCTAAATAATTGAAACTCTAATAGGCGATCATTAATAGTCCTCAGTATCTCTCCTTTGTCCATTTCCAAAGAACCCAATCTAAGTGCTCTTGAAGCTTCTCTGTCAGATCCGTCGTTGCCGCATGACCAGGTGTCATAAAATTAACAAGTGATACAACGTAAAAATATCTCCAAAGGATAAAATGTAAGGATAAAAACCAATGCGTAAGCTGCTGGAATACATGATCGCCCGCGCCGCGGGTCATCAGGTGTTAGACTTGAAGGCAAAACGGAACGAGGATCAAAAGACAAAAAATCTGACTGAACGCGTACTTGAACTAGCGAGGTTAATGGACGCAAATTGGTGGGGCAAGGAGGAAAAGTCACGTCCCCCCCCCCCCCCCCAAGTTGACATAAAGTAAGGAATTCGACAGAAGGGACCTTGGATATGATACGCCACAGTCATTTATTGGACGCTTTTGCGATACCAAGCCTTTGATTTGAATTCAGCGGCTAAACGCAGATGCTTGAAATATTACAAAATTTAAAAAGTAACTTTTTCTTAATATTAATGTTAGGAATATAAAAATTAGCTGGCCGGATGGCCCATTCTGAGCAGTGAAATAATATGTTTTTTAATTTTACAGACGGATAGATAATAATGAAGATAATGACAAAAGACAGTGTTGTTCACAACAGCGAAAGACTGCATTGAATCAAAAGTGTCCCTATTTGCACAAAAAATCGCGACCTTGAGACGCAGGTGTTCAAATCTACTTAGCATGGAAGAGAAGGGATATTGGTGGAAGCTGTGTCTAAAAATAACTTTTAACGACAAAATTTTGGAGGGGAGAGAAAGGTTGGTTCAAAAATCAAGTACGGTTTTGTGAAAACGCAAGTAGAGACGGACAGACTAACAGATAAAAATCCATACTTGACTGAAGCATGACTGAAATGACTTTAGTGTAGGAAATTTGAATTTAAAAAAAAACCAAGGCATTGATTGGCCACAGACAATCATATTATCCGCGCTCAGACGAGCTTTTTTGCCATTCCTCAATAGTTGTCCAGTGATAGACACAGTAAATTTCAAGTGTGGTGATTTCCAAATGAAATAAATTGAAATAAGTTCAGGGACGCCATACTATAGCCAGCAGCTCAGCTGAGTTTTGCTAGCATTTCTGTGTTCTTTATTCATAATCTGAGCTGTGAGTTCGATCTTGACACTAAGGTGGTGTCAAATGCTGATTAATAATTGAAGTGAGGACCCGTGCAGGGTACATTTCGACAGAACATCTTTGTATTGCTCAAGCACGGAGAGGTGGGGCCATCAGATTCCAGCACCAGAACAAATCTGGCAAAGTTAAGTAGGCTAGCTGGCCTGCTGAACTTACACCAACTTCATAAAACTAGCACCCAAGAGAATTTACTACTGAAGCATCCCATTTCCTTTCATCATTTATGGACAATGCTGTGTAGGCATAAACAGGGAGGGATGAAGCCACCCCAACAGCACATCCATTCATAGTTTTCCCAGGAAAATTAACATTACGAACAGTAGTACTATAATTAATCTTGAAGATTGCATATGTAAACATCTTTCATTTAACATGCCATTTATTCATGCCATTCATTCATAAATTTCAAAATCTTTGCATAAGTTCTGGCCAAAATAAAACCTTGGTTCAGAACAAATAAATTTAAAAAAGATTTTCTATTCTAAAGTTAACCAGCTGAATTTAGTTCATTGTGTTATAAATTTTATTGATAGTATTAGATTTAATTAATATCTGTGTGTGTTTGTATATGTCCATACAACACATTGCATTCAGTACCCTAGATTTTAACGTAGCCACATTCATTAGTAAAAAAAAATATGTGTGAGGTCATAAAGTGGTAGCACGAAAGGGCCTTCTGTATATTCACAGCTACAATTATCTCAGGAGCCTTCACAGCTGACCTCACGCATCACACTAGGTGATAACACCACCATACAATACCATCAAAATCCACTACATATATTGGGGTCTTGTCCAGGGATATTTAGCATAAACAGTAATATAAGGATCTCCTGGTGGGAGAAATAAAATTAGGGGAACAAAATTGTAAAATTCCCTTAAAATTAAAAGTGTCCCTTTAAATTAAAAGGGCAATTAGAAGTTGGTGAATCTTCACAGCCAGTAATAATTAATTAGTTAACTGGTTAGTTAGAATTAGTTAGACTATAGTCATAAGAAATACTTAGTGTATTTACTGGTTAGAGATTTATTTTGTATATTATTATATTGTTTAGAAAGTATGGCGGAGCTAGCAAAATTTAGATCAGCTGCTGTGCTGACCGCAAAGGAGATGGGAATGGATGGTCAGATTTTAATTCAATACGTAACGGCTGAATGTGATAAATACATTGAACGGGAAGAAAGGAGATTAGAAAAAGAGGCTGAAAGAAAATTAGAGTCTGAAAGGTTGGCTGAAGAGAAGAGGTTAGAGGCGGATAGAGAAATTAAGAGGCTGCAGATTGAGGCAGAAGACAAACGACAGCAAAGGGAGGCAGAAGATAAAAAGGCCGAAAGGGAGGCAGAAGATAGAAGGTTGCAAAGGGAGCACGAATTACGACTAAGGGAGCTGGAATTACAAGGCCAGGCTCCTGAAAATGGTGCCAGCCCTTTAGCCTCAGATGCTACGCCCAGTCTGGGAGCCTCAAACTCAGCTATGGGGTTTCATTTAGACCATTTTGTTGAAAAAGACGATGACATAGAGGGGTACCTAGGACGTTTTGAGTTATTAGCTACTACATATGGGTTAGAGAGAGAGAGGTGGAGTTTAAAGCTATCACAGGGACTGAGAGGTACTTCTTATGAAGTCTTTGCTAAAATGAACAGGGAAGACCAAGACAATTATGACATGTTAAAGCAGGCTTTGTTATTAAGGTACGAGAAGAATGGTGAATTTTATCGTAAGAAATTTAGAAATGCCAAACTGTTGTCTGGGGAGACATACCACCAATTCTCTGCTAGACTGGAAACCTATTTGGAGAAATGGACTGCTCTGGGGAAGACCCAAGATCTTAAAGAAATGATCATGATTGAGCAATTGAGAGAGTCCATGGCTCCAGACATGAGAAAATTTCTCATGGAACAAGGTGCAGAGAAGTTGGGAGAGGTTTTAAATGTCGCTGAGAGGTATCAGGCAGCCCAGGCAGAGGTAAGTGGTGCTAAAAAGAAGCACATAGACAATTTTAAAGCTCCACAGCAATTTAATAAATTTGATAATAGAGAGCAGGGAAATAAAGGTAGGACAAACTTTGAGCGGCCAAGAAATGACTATCGCGACAGAAACTCACAGTTCAATGACCAAAAGTTCAATGAAAGAAAACCGTTGAACCAAGGAAAAAGATGGTGTAAATGGTGCAAGAAAGATAACCATAACACCGAATTTTGTAGAAGGAAACCTTCAAACATTGCTGCAATGAAGTCGGGGACGCAAAGATTAAAGGTTAATCCTAATGGACAACAGGAACCTTATCACCCCCCAGTTTGTGAGGATGTTATTTGTAATGGGGTCACCATAAGGTGCCTTTATGATACAGGTTTGGATTATGATTCAGTTGTGAAGTCTAGCCTAGTGGACCCAAGTCAGTATACCACAGAAACAGTGGAAATACAAGGGGCGACTAAGGACATACCACTCATGACACTTCCCATCGCAAGGATAACGGTGAAAACTCGCTATGTGGAAGGAGAAATCAGAGCAGCAGTGATAGATGAACCAATCTACCCTCTGATATTGGGGTGTAGATACGTCTTCTTGGGAATCCCGAGAAACCTGTGATCATGGCGACAGTGCAGACCAGGTCACAGAAGAAGGAGGAAGAAGGTGAACCTATAAATGCTCATCCAGAGGAGATGAGAAAGGCGCAGGCTGAGGATAGGACACTCAAGCCATGTTTTAAAAAATTGCCCAAATGCCACACACCTCCGAGCAAGGGGAATATTTCATGAAGAACAAACTATTATACAGGAAGGCCGGAACTGGAACAAATGGTCACAACCAGCTGGTTCTTCCCACCTCATATAGAGATAAAGTGATGGAACTCGGGCATGCGATTCCCTTCAGTGGTCACATGGGGATCAGCGCCACAGGACAGCGTATAGCTTGTCATTACTTCTGGCCAGGGATAACGGAGGATATAAAAAGATATGTCAAATCCTGCCCTGAATGTCAAAGGGTAGCTCCAAAGCACTGGACTTCTCCTGCAACTCTAGGGGAAATGCCCATAGTGGGAACACCTTTTGAGAGGGTTGCAGTGGATATTGTGGGACCTCTCACTCGGACCAAGAGGAGGAACAGTTACATCCTTACTCTGGTGGACACTTGTTCTATGTGGGGAGAGGCGGTAGCCCTGCCATCAATTGATTCAAAACATGTAGCAGAGGCACTACTTACAATATTCACCCGATTAGGATTCCCGCATCAAATCTTGACGGATAATGGATCTCAGTTCAAGGGGAAACTAACGGAAGAAGTTTTTAAACTATTTCAAGCCAGACACTTTCATTGTAGTCCGTACCATCCACAAGGGAACGGCCAGGTAGAGAGGTTCAACGGGACTCTCATTTCTATCCTGAGAAAGCTGGCACACGAAAAAAACCGGATCTGTGGGATCAATTCCTGCCCGCCGCATTGTTTGCGTATCGGGAGGTACCCCATAGTTCAACCGGGATGGCTCCCGCAACTCTGCTATTTGGGAGGCCAATAAAAGGTCCTTTAGAAGCTTTATTAAGGACCTGGACGGATGAGAAGGCGGAAGAACCTGTTACCTCATCTTATCAATACGTGAACGAACTGACCACTCGTTTGAAAACTGGATGGAAACTGGCAAATGATAATTTGAAACAAGCCAGGAAGAAACATGCAGCATATTTTAATAGGAAGGCAAAGGACCGAGAACTAGCTATGGGAGAGAAGGTGCTTCTTCTACTACCCGGTAGCCAGAATAAATTACAAATTGGTTGGCAAGGTCCATATACGGTTCTAGAGAAGGTGTCTAGAACAAACTATAAAATTGACAAAGAGGGTAGGAGAAAGTTTATCATGTAAACTTATTAAAGAAGTATCTGGAAAGACCACTCCAGGAAAGCACCCCCTTATTGACCTTGGCTATTGCAACCCAGATGCAAAAGGAACCACTCACCTCACATGAATACCCATTACATCCTTGTGAAACAGCAGCACAGGTAAAAGTCAGTAAGCACCTGACTAAAAACCAGAGGGAGAGAGTTCAACAGGTTCTGGAGGAACATACAGATGTATAAACAGATAAACCAGGCCATACAAATTTGCTACAGTATGACATGAAACTGGTAGACTCAAACCCAATCTGTATGAGAGCCTATTCTATTCCGTTCGCGAAGGAGAAGGCATTGAAGGAAGAAATAGATTATTTGCTGAAGGAGGGGATTATTTCGCACAGTGAATCATCTTTTAGTTCTAGTGTCGTTTTGTTGAGAAAACCGTCTGGGGAACACAGACTGTGCATAGATTACAGGAAACTGAATGCTGTCACAGAAGGACAAGTGGATCCATTACCAGACACAAAACAGTTATTTGCCAGACTGAACAAGGCAAAATACTTTTCAAAGGTGGATCTTAGTAAAGGCTATTACCAGATCCCAGTGAAGCCTGAAGTGAGACCTTATTTGGCTTTTAGCACTTCGGATGGACATTATGAATTCAATATGCTACCATTCGGACTGAAAAATGCTCCGAGTGTGTTTTCAAGGATGATGCGCAAATTGTTGGATCCCCTGAATAACCCATGTATCACGAATTTCATGGATGATATTCTCGTCGCCACAGAGACATTTGAAGAACACATTGAAGCTCTAGAAATGTTATTTAATAGACTTCGGGAGGCGAACTTAACTGCTAGGCCAACAAAATGTTGTATTGGATGCAAAGAGTTGGAATTCTTGGGACACACTGTATATCAGGGTAACATGACCCCTGATCCTAAGAACTTGGGAAAACTGCAGAGAGCACCTAGACCACAAACAAAAAAGGACGTGCGATCATTCGTGTCGTTATGCGGATTTTATCAGAAATACATCAAAAATTTTAACGCTATTTGTGCTCCTCTGACTGATCTGACTCGCAAGGGATTTCCAGATAAAATTATTTGGACTGCACAATGTGAACTAGCGTTCCAAGAGTGAAAGGAAAAACTCACTAGCAAGCCTATTCTCAAACTGCCTGATTTGACACAGGACTTTGTCTTAAGAACCGATGCAAGTAATGTAGGACTCGGAGGGGCTTTGTTGCAAAGATCATCTTCACCTGATGGGGAACTGAAACCAGTCGCTTATGCAAGCCGCAAATTGAATAAGGCGGAACAAGGATACTCCACCAGCGAAAAAGAATGTTTAGCGTTAATCTGGGCAATAAAGAAGTTTCAAATCTATCTGTATGGTAGGACTTTTGTGGTGGAGACGGATCATCAGCCTCTCGTATTCTTATCTCAGGCTAAGCATGAAAACGCAAGATTGCTGAGGTGGTCTTTATTGCTTCAACCTTATCAGTTTAGTATCCAATATATCCCAGGCAAATTGAATGTCGGTGCAGATTTCCTCAGTCGGCACCCCTGTGATCAAAATTAGAGTAATGGCAGACGGGAGGAGAGATTTTATCTATGTGTATCACTGGTTTTGGAACTTGCCGTAGGCATGTTTTCAAGTGGGGAGATGTGTCATAAAATTAACAAGTGATACAACGTAAAAATATCTCCAAAGGATAAAATGTAAGGATAAAAAACCAATGCGTAAGCTGCTGGAATACATGATCGCCCGCGCCGCGGGTCATCAGGTGTTAGACTTGAAGGCAAAACGGAACGAGGATCAAAAGACAAAAAATCTGACTGAACGCGTACTTGAACTAGCGAGGTTAATGGACGCAAATTGGTGGGGCAAGGAGGAAAAGTCACGTTCCCCCCCCCCCCCCCCCAAGTTGACATAAAGTAAGGAATTCGACAGAAGGGACCTTGGATATGATACGCCACAGTCATTTATTGGACGCTTTTGCGATACCAAGCCTTTGATTTGAATTCAGCGGCTAAACGCAGATGCTTGAAATATTACAAAATTTAAAAAGTAACTTTTTCTTAATATTAATGTTAGGAATATAAAAATTAGCTGGCCGAATGGCCCATTCTGAGCAGTGAAATAATATGTTTTTAATTTTACAGACGGATAGATAATAATGAAGATAATGACAAAAGACAGTGTTGTTCACAACAGCGAAAGACTGCATTGAATCAAAAGTGTCGCTATTTGCACAAAAAATCGCGACCTTGAGACGCAGGTGTTCAAATCTACTTAGCATGGAAGAGAAGGGATATTGGTGGAAGCTGTGTCTAAAAATAACTTTTAACGACAAAATTTTGGAGGGGAGAGAAAGGTTGGTTCAAAAATCAAGTACGGTTTTGTGAAAACGCAAGTAGAGACGGACAGACTAACAGATAAAAATCCATACTTGACTGAAGCATGACTGAAATGACTTTAGTGTAGGAAATTTGAATTTAAAAAAAAAACCAAGGCATTGATTGGCCACAGACAATCATATTATCCGCGCTCAGACGAGCTTTTTTGCCATTCCTCAATAGTTGTCCAGTGATAGACACAGTAAATTTCAAGTGTGGTGATTTCCAAATGAAATAAATTGAAATAAGTTCAGGGACGCCATACTATAGCCAGCAGCTCAGCTGAGTTTTGCTAGCATTTCTGTGTTCTTTATTCATAATCTGAGCTGTGAGTTCGATCTTGACACTAAGGTGGTGTCAAATGCTGATTAATAATTGAAGTGAGGACCCGTGCAGGGTACATTTCGACAGAACATCTTTGTATTGCTCAAGCACGGAGAGGTGGGGCCATCAGATTCCAGCACCAGAACAAATCTGGCAAAGTTAAGTAGGCTAGCTGGCCTGCTGAACTTACACCAACTTCATAAAACTAGCACCCAAGAGAATTTACTACTGAAGCATCCCATTTCCTTTCATCATTTATGGACAATGCTGTGTAGGCATAAACAAGGAGGGATGAAGCCACCCCAACAGCACATCCATTCATAGTTTTCCCAGGAAAATTAATATTACGAACAGTAATACTATAATTAATCTTGAAGATTGCATATGTAAACATCTTTCATTTAACATGCCATTTATTCATGCCATTCATTCATAAATTTCAAAATCTTTGCATAAGTTCTGGCCAAAATAAAACCTTGGTTCAGAACAAATAAATTTAAAAAAGATTTTCTATTCTAAAGTTAACCAGCTGAATTTAGTTCATTGTGTTATAAATTTTATTGATAGTATTAGATTTAATTAATATCTGTGTGTGTTTGTATATGTCCATACAACACATTGCATTCAGTACCCTAGATTTTAACGTAGCCACATTCATTAGTAAAAAAAGATATGTGTGAGGTCATAAAGTGGTAGCACGAAAGGGCCTTCTGTATATTCACAGCTACAATTATCTCAGGAGCCTTCACAGCTGACCTCACGCATCACACTAGGTGATAACACCACCATACAATACCATCAAAATCCACTACACCAGGTCAGTAGATCCATACCAGTTTATAACGATTTGAATCATCTATGGAAGTTTTCAATCCAAGCCGTAGCCATCCATTTGGACCTTCCAAAGCGTGGGCCGAGTTTCTAACTCAATAACTGCCCTTGTTAATTAAGCTTCAGACAGCCCCTTTTGGTCTGCCTCTACCTTCATTCTCATGCTGGACGTTGTTGTCGTGTAAGCCCCTCTATGTTCATCGGCAATCCTGCCCTTAACACTAGACGAGAAGTCCCATCCGGATTTCTCACCACGGACTACAGACCCATCAAAGTACATAATGAAATAATCAAACATCGCAGATATTCCCAGACTTACTAGAAACAATAACGTCGTACTTTATAAGATTTTGTTCTATTTAAATTGGCACAGTTTAGAGAGAATAAAATATGTATTTACATTTTTAGTTACATTTTAAAATAAATTGTTAACTTTTCAACAAGCCGACACCCTGTAAGAAGTCGATGGTCAAGTATGAAGTCATCTTTTTGTGATGAGGCCATAAAAACGCCCCAGAGGCACCCCCCCTCCCAAGTTTATGTCATTTTATATGTTTCAAGCCAATATATTTTCGATGTGCGCTCCAACGAGTACGCCAGCCCACGTGACTGCGCGAGGGCCACAATAAAGCCCCAGCCCACGTGACTGCGCGAGCCCTCATCAATGGCGTGTGAAAAGTCTGACGAAGGAGAAGCAGTCAGTTTGGTGAGATTCGCAGTAGAGGAAAGATATGAGACACGCAGAGTAAGCAGAAGTTTGCACAGGGTATGAGAACACGTTTGATTTTTCTTTAATGAATATAACACACAGAGAAGCTACACACGGCTATCAATACGCATGCAAATGCAACACACAATGTAATACGGATGCCAACTTATTTGCGAGAATAATTTCAGCACACATAATAGCAAAAATGGTCATTGACATAAGCTACTCAGCAACTGCCATGACTATCGCTCACAAGCGGAATGCACTACTGACACAACGCAATACATAATTGCAAATAACCTTCTCATAAACAATATCCAGGGGAAAATCACTAGAATTACAACTACCACCTAGTGTCAAATCCAATACTTCTGAGCACATGAAAATCGGCAAGTAGTATGAACCATACTGGCATTCCCAAAAAACCCAGCACAACTGCTGACAAAGGCAAAAGCGTCCTCACTGGACGGCGGACATCTCAAGACTACTTTGCGCCAAAAGTCGTATCCCTACTTCTGCTCCCGGCAGTGCTTGCCAAACGGGATTTTCTCTATCCTAACAGAGTAGCCACTTTACAACGTGTCCACTCAAAATATTTTGCGAATGTCTATCCTGTGACACTAAGGAGATTTCTTTTTAGGACATTATAATTTAATTTTGAAATGATAGATTAGTGAGAATAATGTGTGGATAGGTTTTACTAGGCGTTTTAAGTTCAGGTCACGACTGTTAGAATATAGAAAGAACCTATTTCGTACATGGAACTGGACAGAGATGATATCAGGGACTGAAATTTGGATATTATTAACTGTTGGCAAGATGGCAGCCAGGGCAACGTGTTAAATGTGCATACAGATGACGCATGTGAGCGACAATAACATTTTTAGTTACCACGTTCTATACGCCTAATGATGTTAAGCTATTTATTATTTGAGAGCGCAGTGGGCCAATTATAAATTTTGTTAGCTTTGTTAGTCCAAGAGTTATTTTAATTTATTATTTACTGCTAAGGTAATTTAGTTAGTATGTTTCACAATGATTAATTATAATTTTACTGTATATTTTTAGGCGGTTACACATGTTTATTATTTAGTGTTGGATGAAAATTGGGTTATAATAAGAGGTGCTATTTTAGAAGTACAAGATGAATGTAATTTTCTCCATTCATGCCAAAATAGTTTATTATGGTGGAACGCGAAGTAAGTTAACGAAAATTAAAATCCCAGACCTAAGGGTCTTTTATATTTGGACATGCACCCTAATATAACCGACTAGGTTAAACGGGACGCGCCTCGCCAAAACGAGGCAAAACTTTATTTTTTTTAAAAAGTTAACGAAAAATTGTATGGTGTCACTTTGAGATTAGTTTAATTACATCTGATGTATACACAGTTTTGTAGTGCTAAAGTTCCCTTTGAGAAGTTGAATCTAGCTTTATGAATTAACATTTCTTGTGGGCGTAATGCTACTCCTTTGTGCGTAAGGCACTTTGAGACGTGAGTGTTTCTCTGTTTGCTCCTTGCGGGCATGGAGACACCAGTGTGACTGGGTCCATCAGAACGAACGAACGAACGAACGAACGAACTTAATTTTCGAAGGGTAAAGAATTGGGCGCGCAGGCCCGTCTAACATTCTGCCCTTCCACTCTCATTAATCTTGCATACTATATCCTTTCATTCCCACATGATGCTTTAAGCATTAATTTAAAGGCATGCAACATTATAAAGTTATCATAACAGCATTCATTTACAGTATGCAATCATAATTAAAAAAATGAGTAGGGTTTTTTTTTTTTTTTTTTTTTTTTTAAACAAACAAGCTAGTAATTGGGGGAAAAAAGTAATAATAAAATAAAATAAATAAAACAATAAATAAAAATAAATAAATTCTGTATACCGTCCCGCACTCATGCGGTCAATCAGTCTACAATTAATCTGTATTTTTGAATGTGTCATAAATCATCAATACAAAAATTACATAAACACATTCTCGCTTATGTCCATACATTCTTGGTGGAAAATGAAATAATAATAATAACACTTTCTTACGCACTTCTGTGGCAGGACAAGTCTTTGAGCAGTTAAAAAAAGTTCACATTTCTAAAGTACAGTGGTAGAAGCCTGCACGAAGCATTTATATGCTATGGCAATGGTTAGTTTCTGTAACGATGCGATTAATATGATGAGGTTCCCAGTTTTATCAGTGGTCAAATACGACACGCTTGTTGTCAGGTGCGCCAGTCGTCACATAAGACATGCTTCACAATGTAGGAAAGTATATTGATATGTATCAATTGCGAGGTGGTAGTTATTCTCGTTAAGGAGAATATTCGTTGTACATATCATTTAATACTGTATTAGGCTCATTTTAGTGTTATTTAATTATGTGTAGAATGGTTTATGAGAGCACGTGGGTTCACTTGGAGATATATATTTCTCTTCTCGCTCCTTGTGGAGCATGGGACCACCAATGTGGCTGGCTTCCGCATGAAGCATTTATATGCTCTTGCAGTAGTGGTGTCGGTAGCGATCTGTGTTACATGGTGACTTTGCCAGCCTCATGCACAACATCACAGTATGTGAGACATGTACGAGAGTGGATGTGTGTTACATGGTCACTTTGCCAGCCTCATGCACAACATCACAGTATGTGAGACATGTACGAGAGTGGATGTGTGTTCAAAAGTGGGATGTTGCAGGTAGCGTGGAAGAACGGACTGTTTGGCAGGTGAGAGCACGGTGTTTCTCATTAATTATTTATTACGATTTTAACTAGTCAGTTCTTTGTTTGTGTTTCATGTTAGCAATTGAGCACTGGCTGGGAGTTTTGTTTTGTTTGTTTGCTTATTTGTTTAATGTTTGTTCATTAGTTTGCTCTGTGGGTTTGGGTCATTGACAGGGTTGTATGAATAAATACAGCCCCTGCCTTATCACAACCGCATCATCATCTCTCGCCCACCATATCACATTTTAATATACTTATTTTATATGCGACCAGTGTCTGTGAGCGTCGTCTAATTTTTCTTCTCCGTCTGCTGTGTTTCAGGCATTTGAACGCTTTTATATGCCGTAGACAATACATATAAATATAAATTATATACATACAGTAGCAATAAAAAAGTTATAACGGAAGAGACATAAAAAGGAGGCCGGGGGGGGGGGGAAGAGAGAGAGAGAGAGAATAAAACAATAATGTTGAATGTGGTGAAAATGTTCTAAATCTCCCGAAATAGACTAAACTGTTGTGAGCAAAATTAAAGACAGCGTCACTTGTTTTAAATTTTCCCACATCATGTGACCATGCATTTACCACACATAGCTTGATATGCGTGTCTTATCTGTTCATTTGTTACACGATCATGTACAACGTTCCCAGGATATTTCTCACACATTTTATTTCTATAGATTTTACTATATTCTCTAACTCATCTGTCAATGCTCAAGTGTCGTATCATGTATGTCAGTACTCACAATCACAATGTGTGATAAAATTAACCGTGATACAACGTTAAAATATCTCCAAGGATAAAATGTAGGGATAAAAAAAATGCGTAAGTTACTAGCAGACATGATCGCCCACGCCGCGGGTCACCACCCGCCATGGAAAATAACTTGTTAGACGTGAAGGCAAAACATTTACCCTTGAGACGGGATGAGAACGGAGATTAAAAGGGAAAAAATATGACTGAACGCGTGCTTGAAACTAGCAAGGCTAAAAGGACGCAATTGGGGGGGGGGGGGGGGGGGGGGGGGAAAAAAAAAAAAATCACGTCCCCAAGTTGACAAAAGGTAAAGAAATGGACAAAAGGGACCTTAGCTATTATACGAAACAGTCATTTCTTGGACGCTTTTGCGACACTTCGTCCTTTATTTGAATTCAGCGGCAAACGCCTTACAGAAGATGCTCGAACATAATTTAAAAAAAAAACAACTAACCTTGAAAAGTAACTTTTTCTTAATAATAATGTTAGGAATATAAAACCTAGCTGGCCTGATGGCCCATCTTGAGCAGAGAAATAATATGCTTTCATTTATACAGACGGATAGATAACAATGAAGATATTGACAACAGACTGTGGTGTTCATATCAACGAGCGACTGCATTGAAACAAAAAATGTCACTAATTTTCAAAAAATTGCGGCCTTGAGACTCAAGTGCTAAAATCTAGTTAGAATGAAGAGAAGGGGAATTAGTGGACGGTTGTGGCTAAAAATAACTTTAAAGGCATAATTGTCTAGGGGACGGCAGAGTTGGTTCAAAAAAACAAGTGTGTTTTTTTGTAAAAACGCAAGTAGAGACAGACGGACCAACAGACAATAATACATACTTGACTGAGGTATGACTGAATTGACTTTTGGTAGGAGGTTTGAATTTGAAAAGGGGAAGGGCGGTGATTGGCCACCGATAATCATATTATCGGCGCTCAGACGCGCATTTTTGTCATTTAACATAAACTGTCCAAGTAGTAGACACAGAAATTCTTCAGTGGTGTATTTCCCAAAAGCTAATTGAAATATTTAGAGGGACGCCATACTAGAGCCAGCAGCTCAGCTGAGTTTTGCTAGCAGATAACTGTGTTCTATATTCATAATTCTGGTAAGACTGAAAGTATTTCTTTGTATATTTTAATATTGTTTAAGGTTTCGAGTGAATTGATACTGCCATATCAAAATCTATCCCTTACAACAAGTAAGGATTCGCTCTAGATCCCCAGCCCCAGTTCAGGGTCTAGAGACAAACAAAATACATAAACGCCAGCAAGGATTAATGAAGGGCGGATCAAGTGTTGAGATCAGTGGAACATATCACCTATCCTATTCAATGGCGGAAAGCTAATGAACATATTTCAGAATATGTAGTCTGGGGCACTTATACTATGTGAAACCAACTTGGTAAGATGTGCTGTATGGTCAGAGAGATCTGACCCCGTCTATGTGGTGTGGTTGTATAGTGTTGAGTGTAGAAGTGGTTCAGGTGGTAGAGTTCTGACTCATGACCCAATACTTTTATTTCAGAACTGTGAGTTTTTTTATTTGGCACCAAAGTGGTGTCAAATGCTCTGTTGAACATACAAGTGTGGACCAGGGCAGTCTGGTAATTTTGGCAGAGCAGCCTTATATTGCCCCCAAGCACGGAGAGGTTGGGCCACCAGCAGCCTTATATTGCCCCCAAGCACGGAGAGGTGGGGCCACCAGCAGCCTTATATTGCCCCCAAGCACGGAGAGGTGGGGCCACCAGATTCCAGCACCAGATTCCAGCACCAGAACTACTCATTCAAGATACGTGAGCGTCTGGCCTGCTGAACATTCACCAACTTAACTTATTTTCTAACACACCAACTATATTTCCATCAATAAAGGGACAATGTTTAGTAGCCATAGACAGGGAGTGATGAAGTCACCCCAACAGCACATCCATTAATCGTTCTCCCAGATAAATTACAACTATAAACAGTAGTAATATTAACTAGTCTTGTAAAATACCTATGTACACACTTTTCATTTATTATGCCATATATTCATGCATATGATTAATACTTTCAAAACCTTTCATATGTTCTGACAAAAATAAAACCTTGGTTCAGAACAAATAAATTTAAAGAAAATTTGCTATCAAAATTTTACACAGCTTGAGTTAGTTCAGTGTGTTTTAAATTTTATTAATATTATTAGACTTATTAAATATCTGTGGGTTTGTATGTACACTACCACAACACATTACATATCAGTACCCTAGAAATTTAACGTAGCCACATTCATTAGTAAAAAAAAGATATGTGTGAGGCCGTAAGTGGTAGCAAGAAGGGCCTTCTGTAAATTCACAGCTACATTTATCTCAGGAGCCTTCACAGCTGACCTAATGCATCACACTAGGTAAATCACAACCATACAATACCATCAAATCCACTACATATATTGGGGTCTTGTCCAGGGATAATTAGCTTAACAGTAATATTAGGATCTCCTGGTGGGAGAATTAAAATTAAGGGGAACAATTATAAAAATTAAAAGTGTCCCTTAAAATTAAAAGTGAAATTAAAAGTTGGTGAATCTTCACAGCTAGTGGTAATTAATTAGTTAACTGGCTAATTAGAATTACTTTAGTGGTGGGAAATTTTATCTTGCTCATTGCTAAATTGTAGAAAAAGTATGGCGGAGCTGGCCAAGTTCAGATCAGCTGCTGTGCTAACGGCGAGGGATATAGGAATGGATGGTCAGGGTTTAATTCAATATGTAACGGCTGAATGTGATAAGTATATTGAAAGGGAAGATAGGAAGGTAGCTGAAGAGAAGAGGTTACAAATTGAGGCTGATAGAGAACTTAAGAGGCTGCAGATTGAGGCTGACAAGGAGGCTAAAGCATTAGAGGCAGAAGAAAAACGACAGCAAAGGGAAGCAGAAGATAAAAGATTGACTGCCGAAAGGGAGGCAGAGGATAGAAGGTTGCAAAGGGAGCACGAATTACGACTAAGGGAGCTGGAGCTACAAGGCCAGGCTCCTGAAAATGGTGCCAGCCCTTTTGCCTCAGATGCTACGCCCAGTCTGGGAGCCTCAACATCAGCTATGGGGTTTCATTTAGACCATTTTGTTGAAAAAGACGATGACATAGAGGGGTACCTCGGACGTTTTGAGTTATTAGCTACTACATATGGGTTATAGAGAGAGGTGGAGTTTAAAGTTATCACAGGGACTGAGAGGTACTTCTTATGAAGTCTTCGCAAGAATGAACAGAGAAGACCAAGACAATTATGACATGTTAAAGCAGGCTTTGTTATTAAGGTACGAAAAAAATGGTGAATTTTATCGTAAGAAATTTAGAAATGCCAAACTGTTGTCTGGGGAGACATACCACCAATTCTCTGCCAGACTGGAAACCTATTTGGAGAAATGGACGGCTCTGGGGAAGACCCAAGATCTTAAAGAGATGATCATGATAGGGCAATTGAGAGAGTCCATGGCTCCAGACATGAGAAAATTTCTCATGGAACAAGGTGCAGAGAAGTTGGGGGGGGGGGGGGGTTTAAATGTCGCTGAGAGGTATCAGGCAGCCAAGGCAAAGGTAAGTGGCTCGAAAAAGAAGCACATAGAAACTTTTAAAGCTCCACAGCCATTTAATAAATTTGAAAATAGAGAACAGGGTAATAAGGGCAGGACAAACTTTGAACGGCCACGAAATGACTATCGAGACAGAAACTCACAGTTCAATGACCAAAAATACAATGAAAGAAAACCGTTGAACCAAGGAAAAAGATGGTGTAAATGGTGCAAGAAAGATAACCATAACACCGAATTTTGTAGAAGGAAACCTTCAAACATTGCTGCAATGAAGTCGGGGACTCAAAGATTAAAGGTTAATCCTAATGGACAGCAGGAACCTTATTACCCCCAGTTTGTGAGGATGTTATTTGTAATGGGGTCACCATAAGGTGCCTTTATGATACAGGTTTGGATTATGATTCAGTTGTGAAGTCTAGCCTAGTGGACCCAAGTCAGTATACCACAGAAACAGTGGAAATACAAGGGGCGACTAAGGACATACCACTCACGACACTTCCCATCGCAAGGATAACGGTGAAAACTCGCTATGTGGAAGGAGAAATCAGAGCAGCAGTGATAGATGAACCAATCTACCCTCTGATATTGGGGTGTAGATACGTCTTCTTGGGGAATCCCGAGAGACCTGTGATCATGGCGACAGTGCAGACCAGGTCACAAAAGAAGGAGGAAGAAGGTGAACCTATAAATGCTCATCCAGAGGAGATGAGGAAGGCGCAGGCTGAGTATAGGACACTCAGGCCATGTTTTAAAAAATTGCCCAATTGCCACACACCTCCGAGCAAGGGGGAATATTTTATGAAGAACAAACTATTATACAGGAAGGCCGGAACTGGAACAAATGGTCACAACCAGCTGGTTCTTCCCACTTCATATAGGGATAAAGTGATGGAACTCGGGCATGCGATTCCCTTCAGTGGTCACATGGGGATCAGCGCCACAGGACAGCGTATAGCTTGTCATTACTTCTGGCCAGGGATAACGGAGGATATAAAAAGATATGTCAAATCCTGTCCAGAATGTCAAAGGGTAGCTCCAAAGCATTGGACTGCTCCTGCAACTCTAGGGGAAATGCCCATAGTGGGAACACCTTTTGAGAGGGTTGCAGTAGATATTGTGGGACCTCTCACTCGGACCAAGAGGAGGAACAGTTACATCCTTACTCTGGTGGACACTTGTTCTATGTGGGGAGAGGCGGTAGCCCTGCCATCAATTGATTCAAAACATGTAGCAGAGGCACTACTTACAATATTCACCCGATTAGGATTCCCGCATCAAATCTTGACTGATAATGGCTCTCAGTTCAAGGGGAAACTAACGGAAGAAGTTTTTAAGCTATTTCAAGCCAGACACTTTCATTGTAGTCCGTACCATCCGCAAGGGAACGGCCAGGTAGAGAGATTCAATGGGACTCTCATTTCTATCCTGAGAAAGCTGGCACACGAAAAACCGGATCTGTGGGATCAATTCCTGCCCGCCGCATTGTTTGCGTATCGGGAGGTACCACATAGTTCAACCGGGATGGCTCCCGCAACTCTGCTATTTGGGAGGCCAATAAAAGGTCCATTAGAAGCTTTATTAAGGACCTGGACAGATGAGAAGGCGGAAGAGACTGTTACCTCATCTTATCAATACGTGAACGAACTGACCACTCGTCTGAAAGCTGGATGGAAACTGGCAAATGATAATTTGAAACAAGCCAGGAAGAAACATGCAGCATATTTTAATAGGAAGGCAAAGGACAGAGAACTAGCTGTGGGAGAGAAGGTGCTGCTTCTACTACCCGGCAGCCAGAATAAATTACAAATTGGATGGCAAGGTCCATATACGGTTCTAGAGAAGGTGTCTAGAACAAACTATAAAATTGACAAAAAGGGGAAGGAGAAAGTTTATCATGTAAACCTGTTAAAGAAGTATCTGGACAGACCACTCCAGAAAAGCACCCCCTTACTGACCTTGGCTATCGCAACTCAAATGCAAAAGGAACCACTCACCTCACATGAATACCCATTACATCCTTGTGAAACAGCAGCACAGGTAAAAGTCAGTAAGCACCTGACTAAAAATCAGAGGGAGAGAGTTCAACAGGTTCTGGAGGAACATACAGATGTATTAACAGATAAACCAGGACATACAAATTTGCTACAGTATGACATGAAACTGGTAGACTCAAACCCAATCTGTATGAGAGCCTATTCTATTCCGTTCGCGAAGGAGAAGGCATTGAAGGAAGAAATAGAGTATTTGTTGAAGGAGGGGATTATTTCACACAGTGAATCATCTTTTAGCTCCAGTGTCGTTTTGTTGAGAAAACCGTCTGGGGAACACCGACTGTGCATAGATTACAGGAAACTGAATGCTGTCACAGAAGGACAAGTGGATCCATTACCAGACACAAAACAGTTATTTGCCAGATTAAACAAGGCAAAATACTTTTCAAAGGTGGATCTTAGTAAAGACTATTACCAGATTCCAGTGAAGCCTGAAGTGAGACCTTATTTGGCTTTTAGCACTTCGGATGGACATTATGAATTCAACATGCTACCATTCGGACTGAAAAATGCTCCGAGTGTATTTTCAAGGATGATGCGCAAATTGTTGGATCCCCTGAATAACCCATGTATCACGAATTTCATGGATGATATTCTCGTCGCCACAGAGACATTTGAAGAACACATTGACGCTCTAAAAATGTTATTTAATAGGCTTAGGGAGGCGAACTTAACTGCTAGGCCAACAAAATGTTGTATTGGATGCAAAGAGTTGGAATTCTTGGGACACACTGTATATCAGGGTAACATGACCCCTGATCCCAAGAACTTGGAAAAACTGCAGAGAGCACCTAGACCACAAACAAAAAAGGACGTGCGATCATTCGTGTCGTTATGCGGATTTTATCAAAAATACATCAAAGATTTTAACTCTATTTGTGCTCCTCTGACTGATCTGACTCGCAAGGGACTTCCAGATAAAATTATTTGGACTGCGCAAAGTGAATTAGCGTTCCAAGACTTAAAGGAAAAACTCACTAGCAAGCCTATTCTCAAACTGCCTGATTTGACACAGGACTTTGTCGTAAGAACAGATGCAAGTAATGTAGGACTCGGGGCGGCTTTGTTGCAAAGATCATCTTCACCTGATGGGGAACTGAACCCAGTCGCTTATGCAAGCCGCAAATTGAATAAGGCGGAACAAGGATATTCCACAAGCGAAAAAGAATGTTTAGCGTTAATCTGGGCAATAAAGAAGTTTCAAATCTATCTGTATGGTAGGACTTTTGTGGTCCAGACGGATCATCAGCCCCTCGTATTCTTATCTCAGGCTAAGCATGAAAACGCAAGATTGCTGAGGTGGTCTTTATTGCTTCAACCTTATCAGTTTAGTATCCAATATATCCCAGGCAAATTGAATGTCGGTGCAGATTTCCTCAGTCGGCACCCCTGTGATCAAAATTAGAGTAGTGGCAGGCGTGAGGAGTAATTTTATCTATGTGTATCACTGGTTTTGGAACTTGCCGTAGGCATGTTTTCAAGTGGGGAGATGTGTGATAAAATTAACCGTGATACAACGTTAAAATATCTCCAAGGATAAAATGTAGGGATAAAAAGAATGCGTAAGTTACAAGGAGACATGATCGCCCACGCCGCGGGTCACCACCCGCCATGGAAAATAACTTGTTAGACGTGAAGGCAAAACATTTACCCTTGAGACGGGATAAGAACGGAGATCAAAAGGGAAAAAATACGACTGAACGCGTGCTTGAAACTAGCAAGGCTAAAAAGACGCAATTGGGGGGGGAAAGGAAAAAAATTCACGTCCCCAAGTTGACAAAAGGTAAAGAAATGGACAAAAGGGACCTTAGCTATTATACGAAACAGTCATTTCTTGGACGCTTTTGCGACACTTCGTCCTTTATTTGAATTCAGCGGCAAACGCCTTACAGAAGATGCTCGAACATAATTTAAAAATAAAACAACTAACCTTGAAAAGTAACTTTTTCTTAATAATAATGTTAGGAATATAAAACCTAGCTGGCCTGATGGCCCATCTTGAGCAGAGAAATAATATGCTTTCATTTATACAGACGGATAGATAATAATGAAGATATTGACAAAAGACTGTGTTGTTCATATCAACGAGCGACTGCATTGAAACAAAAAATGTCACTAATTTTCAAAAAATTGCGGCCTTGAGACTCAAGTGCTAAAATCTAGTTAGAATGAAGAGAAGGGGAATTAGTGGACGGTTGTGGCTAAAAATAACTTTAAAGGCAAAATTGTGTAGGGGACGGCAGAGTTGGTTCAAAAAACAAGTGTGTTTTTGTAAAAAACGCAAGTAGAGACAGACGGACCAACAGACAATAATACATACTTGACTGAGGTATGACTGAATTGACTTTTGGTAGGAGGTTTGAATTTGAAAAGGGGAAGGGCGGTGATTGGCCACCGATAATCATATTATCGGCGCTCAGACGCGCATTTTTGTCATTTAACATAAACTGTCCAAGTAGTAGACACAGAAATTCTTCAGTGGTGTATTTCCCAAAAGCTAATTGAAATATTTAGAGGGACGCCATACTAGAGCCAGCAGCTCAGCTGAGTTTTGCTAGCAGATAACTGTGTTCTATATTCATAATTCTGGTAAGACTGAAAGTATTTCTTTGTATATTTTAATATTGTTTAAGGTTTCGAGTGAATTGATACTGCCATATCAAAATCTATCCCTTACAACAAGTAAGGATTCGCTCTAGATCCCCAGCCCCAGTTCAGGGTCTAGAGACAAACAAAATACATAAACGCCAGCAAGGATTAATGAAGGGCGGATCAAGTGTTGAGATCAGTGGAACATATCACCTATCCTATTCAATGGCGGAAAGCTAATGAACATATTTCAGAATATGTAGTCTGGGGAACTTATACTATGTGAAACCAACTTGGTAAGATGTGCTGTATGGTCAGAGAGATCTGACCCCGTCTATGTGGTGTGGTTGTATAGTGTTGAGTGTAGAAGTGGTTCAGGAGGTAGAGTTCTGACCCATGACCCAATACTTTTATTTCAGAACTGTGAGTTTTTTTATTTGGCACCAAAGTGGTGTCAAATGCTCTGTTGAACATACAAGTGTGGACCAGGGCAGTCTGGTAATTTTGGCAGAGCAGCCTTATATTGCCCCCAAGCACGGAGAGGTGGGGCCACAAGCAGCCTTATATTGCCCCCAAGCACGGAGAGGTGGGGCCACCAGCAGCCTTATATTGCCCCCAAGCACGGAGAGGTGGGGCCACCAGATTCCAGCACCAGATTCCAGCACCAGAACTACTCATTCAAGATACGTGAGCGTCTGGCCTGCTGGACATTCACCAACTTAACTTATTTTCTAACACACCAACTATATTTCCATCAATAAAGGGACAATGTTTAGTAGCCATAGACAGGGAGTGATGAAGTCACCCCAACAGCACATCCATTAATCGTTCTCCCAGATAAATTACAACTATAAACAGTAGTAATATTAACTAGTCTTGTAAAATACCTATGTACACACTTTTCTTTCATTATGCCATATATTCATGCATATCATTAATACTTTCAAAACCTTTCATATGTTCTGACCAAAATAAAACCTTGGTTCAGAACAAATAAATTTAAAGAAAATTTACTATCAAAATTTTACACAGCTTGAGTTAGTTCAGTGTGTTTTAAATTTTATTAATATTATTAGACTTATTAAATATCTGTGGGTGTGTATGTACACTACCACAACACATTACATATCAGTACCCTAGAAATTTAACGTAGCCACATTCATTAGTAAAAAAAAGATATGTGTGAGGCCGTAAGTGGTAGCAAGAAGGGCCTTCTGTAAATTCACAGCTACATTTATCTCAGGAGCCTTCACAGCTGACCTCATGCATCACACTAGGTAAATCACAACCATACAATACCATAAAATCCACTACACATGTTCACATACGTAAATACTGTGTGGTCAGGTTGACACAAGTAAATACAGATATTCCCTTTAACTTTGTGATTTTCGAAAAACATAGACGTCTGCATGGTCCTAATATGTCCCAGTGGTGTACATATGTCTGTAAAAGAATTTAAGTTGTAGTCAAAGTGAGGAGTTGAAGCATTACGGTGAGGTTTAAAATATTTCTGAAGATAAAAATAATGCTGTAGATTTTCCTCTCAATTTCTTATAAACCATCGGGTTTGTAGAGTAAGTTAAACCATTCACTCCAGTTCCAACAGATCGTGTTAGGTTACCGTACGTAAATGAATACGATAATCTGCTTGCATGAGACCCTGTCACCATAATAAAAGGTGTCTCCGGTGTCGACCCTAATGTTGACCACAATCTTAATTATGTAAGTCGAGAAATCAACTTCTACATGTTAGAACAGCACAACATATGTGAAGTAATAAAGCTAATGGGTGACGGTTTAAACATCTGTTGGTATTTGGAATCACACGTAGAAATTACGAAAAGCACGTAAATAAAGTCATTATACATCTAAACAGAAACTTCATTAATCTTGCTCATGGCTGTAACTGGCGACACGCCAGTCTAATATGTATCTAGGTGCGCAATTGAAAGAGCTGTGCTTGTAGGTTCATTTGTTTGGGATGTGTTGTAATAAAAAATATGCGTTTGATTGATGAAGAGCGTTCTTTTGCGCCAATAAACTTTTTTTTTTCCACAACGAACTTTATTCATATGGAACGATTGCCGTTAAAAGGATACAGCACACGTAAGTGTTCGCCCTTAAATTTGTGAATCAAGTGCAGCTCTTTAATATGCCTATTAAATGCTACATTTGAAAAACCAAAGTTTTATAGTAAGTGCCAGTCATCTTAAAGAACCTAGTTTGTTATTAATTTTGCCATCAAAATGAAAAGCATAATTAGGCAGATTTAAAAACCGATGGACAGTTTTTATAACATATGTTAAGTTTTTATTAATAAAATTTTTTCCCTGGAAAAGACAAGTTATCTCCCCTAACTAAAATAAAGTAATATACAGATATCGTATTACACGAGCCAGTAATGCCTCACAATATGACGAGTTAGAATTACAGCGAGCTATTTCTGCTTCATGTATTGATGATATCACTATTTCTCCTGCAGTCATTTCACTATTATACATTCCATTTTACATTCATTGGATGTAGTCAAACTTATCTAGACACACTGGCTATGAAGCCAATGAGAAACCTTAAAAAAAAGATACGGAAAGAAAACCTTACTTAGTCGTTCCTCTTCTACCCTGGGGTGTAGAGGTTTGCTAGAAAGAACGTCATACTGTCTTATCGGCGGTCTTCCTCCCGGCCTGGTTCTAATCCAGTCCTCGGTCATTCAGGGATTGTCAAGCATTGTTCTCCCAGCGAACTCTGGGTCGTCACGGAGGTCTGAATCCCTGGCTCTTGGTTCCTCATATTTGTCGTGGTAGCCGACCTTCTTCAATTCTGCATATATGGCCAGACTATCTTAAGTTGGACTGTCCTACTGGGGTCTTCAAGTGCCGTGTTTTGAGGCCTTGTCGAATCGTTTGGTTGAGGACCATGTCTCTTCTTGTTATATCAACCACATTCTTCAGACACATGTCTGAGGTTTGAAGCTGGTTTGTGGGTTTTAGCCATTCCCATAACTCGCATCCATATGTCACGATTGGGACATAGGTGGATCTGTTTACAACGATCTTTGTCCTCTTTCCAATATCTATTTTGCTAAGGAGTGCTCGATTTATTGCCTTAAATAGTTTTCCAACTGACTCTCTTCGGGTAGCCAACTCTTCTTTGATGCCTCTGTTCGATTCTATGATATATCCAGGGTATTTAAAGTTGTTGACCTGCTCAAATATTTGGTCTATCCAAGCATAATATGATGCATTTTTCCATCTCGTGAAATCACTATTGTTTTTTATTTGGAACCGCTGATATCCATCGCTCTCTTCTCCAGTTCTTCCTTCCAGACTTGGAAATTGGATAGAAAATGTGCCTCTGATTTAGCAATCATGGTAACATCATCAGCAAATGTCAGCTCTGAAATACAGATTTGTCTCATCTTCCAGTACCCCACTGAATACTTTCTTGTCATCTCCACACATACTTTGATGACTTCGTCCATGAGGAGTTTGAAAAGATAAAGTGAGCAAATATCACCGTGTATTATACCTATGGTGGTCCTGAACTCTTCTGATCTATGGTTTGCTGCCCTCAAATAATTTCTGCAAGTCTTGTAGAAGCTATGTATAGCATTGTTCACATGTGCTGGCATGTTCGTCCTTGCCAAGCACTCCCAAAGTTCTCTTCAGGGGACATTGTCAAACGCCTTCTAAAGACACAAGAAACACAGATACATTACACTTTTACACTCTAGCTCCTTTTCATTAAGCTGCCTGTGTGTGAAAATAAGATCCTGAGTACTTCGGTTTGCTCGGATGCCACACTGGACCTCATCCATTTGTGGTTCTCTGATCAGTATTCTAGAGTAAATAAAAATTAATTGAATAAAATTTGCTAATGAATTAATAGCTCTTTTAGCACAACATTTTTGTGTTTGTGGTAAATATACGGATATCTTTCAAAATCTTGCGTTGTCAGCAAACAACATACCTACACACAGACATACATTAACATTTAAAATAAACCTTTCAATACTCCGTCACCGAATCACGTCTGTTTTTTTTTTCTGTTGTCTAGTTGTCTACTTCTTTATTTCTTACGAGTGCCTAAAACATACCTTCATGTTTATCTAATAATTATTTATTGTTTACAGGCCTCGGGTTTCCCTTCCCTATGTGTTATCATTGTTTCAGGGCGTTTCGACTTGGCGGACTGTTGAGTCTTTTTGCGCACCACATAGATCGATTTTTTTTTAGATATGCTGCCCAAAAAAGGCAGGACTGAGATTGAGTTTTACGCGTATCCGCGCACATGACGCGAGCATGTTTGTATTAGTAACTGGGCAGTGTGTTTACCAAGTGTTTGAAGACAGCTGTCTCTGGAGTGCAGGATTGTGTTTGAGTGGATTTATAATCTCCTGTATTTGGATTAATGGAATATGTCCCAATGGATTGATACGAGAAATCATATATAATTATAGGTGAATTACATTGATTTATGGATAATACAAAAGTTCTTGAACGAAGCTCATAAATAGATAGACGCCGTCTGGACTTCATAAAAGTGATGACATGTGTGTGGAAATGGATTGTACGTTATGAAAATATTTATACTTGACTCCTCTAGTATCGTTATAAAGCAAAGGAGATGTCAATGTATTTGTGCACCAAAGACAAGTTATTTGAAATGATCCGCACGTCTTTGGGGACTATGATCGTTGTTTGATATTGACGTTGGTCGTTCTTTGATAAAAATATATGTTGAGTAAACTTATTCATTTCAAGAACACGTTTCGTTGAATATAAACGTAAGGTCGTCAAGTCAAAGCGTTGAATTAAATATCTCAATTTATAAGTTTCGTTCAAGTTTGAAATAAATTTTAAGTAATTGGCACGAATACAAAAGCGAATGTTACTACTTCTACCAAACGGCTAGCTACAAAAACTTATTAGGTTGAAGAAGTGGAAGAAAATAAAGATTAACTATAAGACAGAAATTTGAAGATAAAAGCTAAAATGAACCCACAACAGAATTGCTCGGGACCTGTTGAGGATTGCTTCATGTCTGCAGCATGGCGCATTCCTCAAAGGATTATATCTCCGCGACTGATGTCGATGATTGTTTCATGCCTACAGACATTTGGATTTGTGCACGATCCGAATGACTGTATCATGGAACACCTCAAACGAATAGAGATATATCTCATCGACCGATGTCGATGATTGTTGCATGTGTGCAAGCATTTGAGTTTGGCCAACTCGGATTGCTGCACCGTGGAACATCGCAATTGAATATATATTAACGACGTAGTATGCATATCTCTATGCATGACGCGTATGTCTTTGTAACGTCATTCGACTTGTGGGTTTTGACCCGTACGGCAGTGTGTTTCAGAAGTGTGGCCATTGCCACATATATTGTGTGGTACAACCACTTATTAATTGTGTGGCTTGGAAGCCAATTGAGCAGTGTATTTCTTGAACCAAACGTAAGTCGTCGTATGAATAACGCAGTTTGCATAATTATGGCAGATTAGCCTGGCGTGGTATGCCAAAGGAATATTATGATACTAGCAATAGTGTAAGACTAGTATAGATGGATATGGTACAGCTAGCGGCAAGCGTAAGCCTAGTGTAACGGATATTAAACGACTAGCAGTAGACGTAAGCCTAGCATAATAAGTGTATTGCAGAACTAGCAGGATAGTTAAGTCTAGTGCAAAAGGCTATTGTATAAACTAGCGACGGGAGTAAGTCTAGTTAGCCTCTGAATTTATGCCAAAGGACATAGGCCGTTAAAAGGAACTGACCTTGAACCAGAACTCTAGATAGAGATTGTGAACATGTGTTTATGAAATAATGAAAACTCTTGCAGATCGTACATGAATGTGATGTGACTTTTGTTCCCTTGTAGTTGGTGTCTGCTCATGGTATGAAATTATTAATTAAATATTTTGAGTCGTCAAAATCACGGTCTTATCAACTGTCGTATTCGGAGTTGAGTTAAATGCTATTTATCTTCAACTGATCATGATCAGTGATGATTAATGTCTTAACACGCTGCATCTCACACTGCCAATATAATCAATAAGACAAGAGACTAATACAGGTCAGTCAAGGGTCGAATATTTAATATGAAACATGTTCAGCACATAATGTATCACAAGGGTTAAAGCAGACATTATCGATACCAACGAACAGTATTACGCAATCCTACAAAAGTGATAAGAACCCGAGGGACTTTGACTCTATAAACTGAATACGCATATAATAACTTGGTCATCCTCAAATACTAGAAGTCATCGAAGCACCCAGAACATACTGGGGTCCCGAAGCCCGTAACATACTGGTGTCAGAAAGTGTCTGGATTTCGTGAATACTGGATTCCCTCCTTCAAGTATCGAAGAAAGTTAAACTGATGATGAACGTTTTGAAGGCAAAATCATTCATTCAAGCCTAACTGGCAACTGAAATGCGCAGGACAGAAAGTGACGTCACTACATTGATGCCGTCAACTCTAGCAGACAACATTGCCTGAGAGAATCCGAATTTTTCTTCCACCACAAGAGACTGATTCACGCAGATAGAACGGTAATCTTCCACTCGAGAACCTGAACCAGTGGAGAATGTATCTATTCATCAAATTCATCTGAGGCTGCGACGCAGATCGATTGAAGAAACTACGTTCGAAGACAGAAGCAATACTTTCAAACGGTTGCCCTACTGCGAAGGTCAAGGTTTACCATCAATGGACTACAGCTGTTGAAGACACGGTTCGGAACTAGGATTAGAATTACATACACTCATGTATTTCTCAGAGGGACAGCTAAACAGATAAGTTCTTGATTGTGCTTAGGCGCTTGAACATTATCATATTGTCCTTGCATTAGCTTTGGTCTACAGTTCATCATCACTTTACTTACTTTTTACTATCATCTGTGTTTCCCCATTCATGTTTATTTGTATATTTGTATATTCGTCGTGTTTAATATTGACTGGAATTTTCCCATGAAAGCTTCAGTGAATGTTAACTTCTGTTAGATTTGCATGCTTATATTCGCTGACTGAGGATCTGACTGATTATATTTTTTCTTTGGAGTCAGGATATAAATGTTTCTTCAGTTCGCAGTATAACCATATTTTGTGTACTTAGCAGTTTCGTCAAGTGAATTACGTCCTCTTTATTTACATAACCTAATTTCAGTACTGTTGACAATTGTTTTCGTGTGTGATCTAAACATTCTTTGTCTACACGTTCGTTTATGACGACTTGTCTTGTTATATTTTTGTGATGTAAATTCTTTTCTTTCTTTTACTGATTACTGAGTATAAGTCTCCTTTATTTACTTTATAAGTGTAAAGTGTTGTCGTATAACTGAAAAATCATTTCATTGTAACTCATTTGATTGTTTTCACTGTCTTTGTCACATGTTCTTGGAACTTGTTTGTTATTGATTAATATATTCATGTACATATTATAGTGAGTTCTATAAGCCTGGTGTATATTATAGACTATTGAAGGTACTCAGAAACCTATTATCATGTCTACACTACAGGAATTCATTGATATTGGAAAAAGTTATGGAAAATCAGGAGCAGAACTACAACGTTTTGCAGATACGAAATATGATGAATACTTATCGCGTCTGGAAAGAATGGAACAGCGCGAAATGACTAAACGAGCTGATGAGCATAGGAGGTTTGAATTAACCCAAGAGAGGGAATTGAAGGAAAAAGAAATATCCATGAAATTGGAATTAGAACGATTGACTATAGCTCAACAAGAGAAAGACAGAGAATTTGAGAAAGATAAATTAGCCCAACAAGGAAAAGACAGAGAGCAGAAAGATAAAGAATTAGCTCAACAAGAAAAAGACAGAGAACTTGAGAAGGAAAGAATGGCACAACGAGATAAAGAAATGGAATTAAGGAGAATGGAACTTATGCAACTTGATCAAGCACATAAAAATGCCATGGAAATGGAAACATTAAAACTTCATGCAGAAAAAGAAAAAGCTTTTGAATTAGCTAAAGTGCAGTCTGAACAGACTAAGTCTGCGGCTGGTACTAATATTTTCTATCCTAAGTTAAAAATGCCACATTTTGACCAGACTCGCGATTGTGTTGACTCTTTCCTATCTAGATTCATCATCAAGGTCACAGCTCTGAACATACCCAAAGAAAGATGGAGCAGTCTTTTACTTGATTTTTTGACTGGTGACTCACTTAAATGTTTCATGAGTCTTGATGAAAAGAGCAGAAGCGATTTCGATGTCGTAAAAGAGGTATTACTAAGACGTTTCCAGTTAACTGAGTCTGGATTCAGAGATCGCTTTCACGCGGCTAAGCCAAGCAAAGATGCAGATTTTGGTGAATTCATTGCATCTATTAAACATTTCCTTAGCAGATGGATTGATCTGTCTGGTATAAATAAAACATATGAAGGTGTTATAGATCTCATGCTGCGAGATAAAGTTTTATCCGCATGCAGCACTGAATTAGAAGCATTTTTACAAGAAAGACATCCTAATTCTATCGATGAGTATGAAAAACTCGGAAGACAGTATTAGACCGCACATCAGAATAAAGATCTTCATAGAGCGACTATTCGAGATCCTATGCCTGTGTGCGCGGCTCACCACGATCAGAGACCTCGATCGAAGAGCTTTGATGGACGTTGTCGGTCAGATTATTATCAATCCGACAGAGGTTTTTATAACTTCCGTCGTCATCGCTCTCCTTCGAATTCATATCGACGAGGCTATAGAGGATATTCACCTCATGATCGTGGGTATCACAGAGGCAGGGATTATGATGGTTCACATCAAAAAGGATACTATAAACAGAGATCATCTTATGATAGAGATGCCAGGAAGGATGACTCTACTGATTTTTATTATAGCAATAAAAAGTCAGTCAATAATAACAAAGGTAATGCCAGATCTCCGTCGAGAGACAAAAATAAACATAGACATGCAAATAATTGCAGTGTCAAAAAGGAAAAGGGTAATGATGATAATGATCATGCGAACGCATGTATGGTAATGAATGATACATGTTATGAGTGTCAGTCTAAAAACAGATTAAAGTCTACCATTACACTTGATTGTGGTCATTGTATGCCTACAATGTCGGCATGTGTAAATGTCGGTTATCTTACATTTCATCCAGGAATATTGGATGGTAAGGTAGTGAGAGTTTTGCGTGACACTGGATCCTCAACGATAGGCATAAAGCACTCGCTTATCAAGCCCTCTGCTTTTACAGGCAAATCAGTTAAGTGTGTCACATTTGGTGGGAATATAGAAACTTTCCCTGTGGCACGAGTATACATTGATACTCCTTTTTACACAGGCACTGTCTATGCCTGCGGCTTGAGAGCACCCATAACTGAAATTATAATAGGAAACATACCAGGAGTTAAAGATTGCACTCCTGAGGAGATTGCGATGTGGGTTGAATCTCACCCACAGGTGGCAAATGCTGTTGTAACGAGAGCACAACAGTTAGCTACGGACATGGCTACACCACCTCTTCCTATAATAGATACAATTATGTCTCAAGTTGGCACTGTTACACCTTCTGTTTTTGCAGAAAAAAACAGAAGAGTGACCCAACTTTACAAGGATTGTTTAGCCGAGCAGAACAAAAAAACGATTAAATACACAAGAGGGGCTAAACAATGGTTCAAGATAAAGAAATCAATACTCACTAGATATTATGATGATGGCAAAACAATTATACATCAAGTGATAGTACCTAAGGAATACAGACCATTAGTCCTACAAACAGGTCATGACTCCCCTATGGCAGGGCATATGGGGATCAAAAGAACATTGTTTCGTGTTACGTCACAATTTTATTGGCCTGGGGTTAATAAAGATACAAAGTTATACTGCAAATCATGTACAACATGCCAAGGTATAGCACGTAAGGGCAGGTTCCATACGGCACCCTTACAGATTACAGACGTGCCTGAGAGACCTTTCAAAAAGATTGCAGTAGATATAGTGGGTCCGTTATCAATTGTTTCAAATAATGGATTTCGTTATATTTTAACTTGCGTAGATCTTTGCACGCGTTGGCCAGAGGCCATACCGTTGAAAACCATCACAACTGCATCTGTGTCTGATGCATTATTTTCGATATTTTGTCGAATCGGTTTTCCGGAAGATATTTTGTCAGATCAAGGATCACAATTTACTTCCAACATCATGAGGGATTTATAATCCATGTTATCTGTTCACCACTCGTTTTGTAGTGCGTATAGGCCCCAATCAAACGGTGTGTGCGAGCGCTACAATAGCACTCTAAAACAGATGTTATCTAAGATAACTGAAGAATGCCCTCGTGAATGGGACAGGCTTCTGCCGGCGGCCCTGTTCGCTTTTCGTGAAGTGCCTCACGAAAGCACGGGATGGTCTCCGTTCGAATTGGTTTATGGTTCGAATCCTCGCGGACCAATGATGATACTCAAGGATTTGTTGATTGGAGCATCAATTGATACAGCCACTCGAAACAGCTACGAGTTAGTTATTGATCTCCGACAACGAATCATTGATGCGTGCACGTATGCATCCCAGAGTATAAAATCAGCCACTCAACGATCAAGATTATTACATAATCAAAAGAGAATATTAAGATCCTTCAAACCAGGGGAAACAGTTTGGTTGTTGCTACCTCATAACGATAACAAATTACTGATATCATGGCAAGGTCCATTTGATGTTATCAAACAAGTCACAGATGTTGACTACTCAGTGAACGTTAGAGGTAAAATCAAAACCTTCCACGTCAACATGCTAAAATTAGCAGTTGAAAGACCACAGGAATTAATTCCTGTCATTAACTCTATTGATGATTCTTCACATCATACTGCTTCTTTTGCAGTTGTTCATGAAGAAGATACCACTTCGTCTATCCCTTTACAATTCCAACTACCTTCTTTGCAATCATCGGAATCTTGGAAAGACGTAACTATTTCTTCTTCACTGTCTTCTTCACAACAAGATCAAGTTCTGGATATTCTCATTTCTTTCAATGATGTTCTCACCGACCTTCCAGGTCAGACATCGCTTATATCCCATGATATTACTCTTACCGATTATAAACCTATCAAACTTAGACCCTATCCTATATCTTTACACCACAAAGATAGGGTAGAGAAAGAGTTAAAGGAGATGATACGTTTAGGTGTGATATCTCCTTCGGAATCACCATATGCATTCCCAATGGTGATAGTTAAAAAGAAGGATGATTCTTTACGTATTTGTATTGATTTTAGGCGATTGAACAAAATTACAATCACAGACGATGAGCCTATGCCACTTTTAGATGATCTGTTGTGAGAATTATCCAATGCTACATTCTTTAGCAAACTAGATCTCTCTAAAGGCTACTGGCAAATTCCTCTTGCCGAAAATGCCAAACCTTACACAGCTTTCACAACTCCGTTTGGGCTCTACCAATGGAATTATATGTGTTTTGGGTTGGTAAATGCGCCAGCGACGTTTGTGCGCATGATGCGCCGCCTTCTTGGCGATCGTAAAGATGTCATCACGTACATCGATGACATCTGCCTATTTCATGACTCGTGGGAAGACCATATTGATGGTTTAACTTCTCTTCTACATACGTTACATATGCATGGCTTGACTGTGCGACCTTCAAAGGTCACAATAGGTTGTCAGGAAATTTCTTTTCTTGGTCACCGAATAGGTAACCACAAACTGTATCCTGACGACAATACAGTCAAAAGAATTCTAGAGATTTCTACCCCTTCAACTAAGAAACAAGTTAGAAGCCTTTTAGGCTTGATAAACTATTACCATAAGTTCATCCCGCATTTCGCACAACTATCTACACCTCTGTCCGCACTGTTGACCAAAGGTAGTCCTAATAAGGTACGTTGGGACAAAGATTGCGAAAGCGCTTTGGTAACAATTAAGAAATTATTTAGTAATGCACCTATTTTGTTATTACCGAATATACGTATTCCATTCATACTTCAATCAGATGCCTCGAGCTACTCCATGGGTGGCTGTTTGCTGCAATGTTACAAGGAAACACTTCATCCATGTTTCTATGTGTCGAGGAAACTGACTCCGGCTGAACAAAAGTATGCGACAGGTGAACGTGAGCTCCTGTCGATCGTCTGGTGTCTGGAGAAGCTAGCAAGATACCTCATCGGCACGCATTTTTTTATCATGACAGACCATATTCCTCTTACTTACATAACAGCTAGGACAATGCGTAACGCTAGAATACACCGATGGTACTTGTTGATTCAAGAATTTTCATTTACGATTCTGCCTATTGCTGGAGCAGACAATAACTTGGCAGATCTTTTATCGCGCAACTTCTCTGAGAAGAAATTGAATTAACTCTTTAGTCACCATGTTGACAAGTGCTATTATTGATGTTATAAAATTTAATGTGTCTACTTAATGATTATGATAGTTATAAGTAGATAGTACTAATATTGATATGTTCGGAAGAGGAGCGTCTTCTCCATCACTATCATCCGTGCCACAAGTGTCACGTTTGGAAGTGAGGGGGATGATGTTGAGGATTGCTTCATGTCTGCAGCATGGCGCATTCCTCAAAGGATTATATCTCCGCGACTGATGTCGATGATTGTTATATGCCTACAGACATTTGGATTTGTGCACGATCCGAATGACTGTATCATGGAACACCTCAAACGAATAGAGATATATCTCATCGACCGATGTCGATGTTTGTTGCATGTGTGCAAGCATTTGAGTTTGGCCAACTCGGATTGCTGCACCGTGGAACATCGCAATTGAATATATATTAACGACGTAGTATGCATATCTCTATGCATGACGCATATGTCTTTGTAACGTCATTCGACTTGTGGGTTTTGACCCGTACGGCAGTGTGTTTCAGAAGTGTGGCCATTGCCACTTATATTGTGTGGTACAACCACTTATTAATTGTGTGGCTGGGAAGCCAATTGAGCAGTGTATTTCTTGAACCAAACGTAAGTCGTCGTATGAATAACGCAGTTTGCATAATTATGGCAGATTAGCCTGGCGTGGTATGCCAAAGGAATATTATGATACTAGCAATAGTGTAAGACTAGTATAGATGGATATGGTACAGCTAGCGGCAAGCGTAAGCCTAGTGTAACGGATATTAAACGACTAGCAGTAGACGTAAGCCTAGCATAATAAGTGTATTGCAGAACTAGCAGGATAGTTAAGTCTAGTGCAAAAAGCTATTGTATAAACTAGCGACGGGAGTAAGTCTAGTTAGCCTCTGAATTTATGCCAAAGGACATTGGCCGTTAAAAGGAACTGATCTTGAACCAGAACTCTAGATAGAGATTGTGAACATGTGTTTATGAAATAATGAGAACTCTTGCAGATCGTACATGAATGTGATGTGACTTTTGTTCCCATGTAGTTGGTGTCTGCTCATGGTATGAAATTACTAATTAAATATTTTGAGTCGTCAAAATCACGGTCTTATCAACTGTCGTATTCGGAGTTGATTTAAATGCTATTTATCTTCAACTGATCATGACCAGTGATGATTAATGTCTTAACACGCTGCATCTCACACTGCCAATATAATCAATAAGACAAAAGACTAATACAGGTCAGTCAAGGGTCGAATATTTAATATGAAACATTATCAGCACATAATGTATCACAAGGGTTAAAGCAGACATTATCGATACCAACGAACAGTATTACGGAATCCTACAAAAGTGATAAGAACCCGAGGGACTTTGACTCTATAAACTGAATACGCATATAATAACTTGGTCATCCTCAAATACTAGAAGTCATCGAAGCACCCAGAACATACTGGGGTCCCGAAGCCCGTAACAGGACCAATATCAGTCATCAAACGTAAGACTAGCAAGGATGGGTGTATGCAAGAATGCTTCTGTCGTGTATACAATCAGCACACAACAGGAACAATTAATATTCATACCCATCGTCATTTGTAGAGGGAGATTGAGCACCTATAGGTTTGCCCGGAGTGCAATGACGTCTATTATGATCAACAATAACAATAACAAAGACAATAGAAACAAATGAGAAGAAAATAAAAATCGTCCAATGACGTCAGTTGTTATTTTATTTATTTATTTTCTTAAATAAAAATGTTTTTTTTTCTACAAAGATACCTCCCTTGAAAATATCTGTTTTTAAGTTGGAGAGGGGAGGTTTGACGATTTATTTATATGTTTCTCCTGTATGTGATTAGTATTTGCCTTGTTGGTTTAGTATTTTGTTATATGTTATCCCTATTATGTGGTTCCAGTATGATTAGCCCGACACAGAAAGTCTATAAATAAACGGTTTTCGAGTGCTCACATGTCGTTCACATCTAAGCCGTACGTGTTTTATATGTTCCAATAGCATTTCTGATTGTGTTTTTTCTTTAATACACGTGTCACGAGAGGGTTGTTTTTTTATTGAAATTAATAAGAGTGATATCCTGGAACAAAATGGTGTATCAGATGATACCAGGATTGTGCCAGATAAGAGACTGGTCATAAGAAATACCTCCTTTTCTGAAAAAAAATGGCGTATCGACATCACAGGTAGGATCAAGCTGTATAAGTTTCTAGGTATTATATGTTGCTAGATCCTTATGGGCTCCCACCCAAGATCCTCCTATGATTATATTAATTTTATATTATTATTATTGACTCTGCTAGGGGATTAACAAAATTATTTACCAACGAGAACTTGAACTCAACTTAAATAATTAAGTTAGTCTGCTGGTAAATATTTACAATTTATTTTTACAAATATTATTTTCTACTAGAAAATACTTCAAGATAAATCAAAATATCAATTATATCAAAAAGCAAACAAAACAATTGAAAACAAATGTTCTTGATTATTAATAGCCTAGTCTTTGGAACTGTAAAGGTGATATTGGCTGTTTTTCTCTGGCCATCACATAGATAAGTGTATATTTCACACCGTTGATAAATGTCATTCTTTATGTATTAGTGATGGAATGAATGTTTGTATGTACTCGTCTGCTTGATGAGAGTAAGTGGTCAACTCAAACCTAAACACAGTGTGGGTTAACAGGTCGCCTTGTCCGGAACGTGTTGAGGCCCTGGCAAGGGATGTTGACGTTAAGTGTGAGTATGAATGTCAGTAACGCGAATGGGATAAATGGTTCTGTGGAGTTGACAAGTTGGTAACAATGCACTCATACCCTCACGGTTGGAAGTCAATGATAGCTAGACCTACTTTAGACGTTTTTAGACAGTTTAATGACACACACTCTGACAGCACGGTTGACAGTCATTGGAACAGGTTGACACAATAAATCATTAGATACTTGACCAAATGGGTGGCAACATCGATTTGGCAATCTCCTAGCATGTAAATTTAATTGAACGATAGTAGCAAATATATAGTTCTGATTGTCTATCGTCTCACATCTCCACTGACTAATCGTATCAGTTTGAGTTAACAATAATAATGGTCATCACAATGCTCCCTTACAGACCCTCTGCTGACTACGTCTTTCGGGCTAAGTCTTTTAGGCTTTAACTTCAACAGGGTCTTTTTTTAAGATTGACTATCTCAAATAACAAAGAGTGGACTTCAATACAATGTAAGTCTTGGTATCGCCATCAGGTAATAAAATATATCTGTTCTCTGACTGACAATTCAAACAGACCAACAGTGGGGTTCAAAATGGCGCTGGTCCATGTGAGTGGCATTCATCCAAAAAAATATCCTCACTACAAATGAAAGCTCCGTTCATTTGCTCAACTAATATCTTTGGGTTTTCCATACCCATAAAAAATGTTACATATGTCCACTCACAGTGCTGCTAGTACAGGAATCGTCTACATACGATCCATCAAATATATAAAGATGATATAACATCTATGATGTCATTAGGCCTAGGTAAAGTTTTAGAAAATGTTCCTTCTTTACCTTAAGTTCAGAAAACACTAGCAACTAGCACACGCCCTTCCCTCGGCGTAAAGAATATATATTCTGGGAGAAGTATCGACCATCATAGTCTACAAAGAGAAACTCCTCTTTTCCCCAGAATCAATCACAATGACGAAAAACTTCGGACTCCATTTTGTCCGACAGCCTTCCAGATTCGTCCATCATCACCGAAGAGCCAATGACGAATAATCGTCTCATTGGGCATGCGCTAATGTTAACCTTTCAACTATATTCAAGTGGGGCGACTACATATTTACTTTCACTCGAAGCAAAAAATGAGTATTCGCCCTTTGACTAGAGTTCTAATCTTAGACCCAAAATATTATTACCAAATATTTCCAAACATAACAAGTATACAAACAAATAAATATCTTCCTATATATATATATATATACAGTAGAACTCCATTTATCCGAACCCCATGGGACCGAGCATCGTTCGGATAATCAAATGTTCGGATAATTGGATTACATAATGTATCGAGTACATGTACACATATTTCTAAAAATAATTAACCATCACAAGGAAAATACACTATAAAACATATTTACTTGTACTGTAATAATAATACCCACACTGTATTAGGTCACTGTATCACCAAAATCTTTCATTACACTGCAGTGCATGTATTACTTGTACAGTATTATTTTTTTTTTAAAGATAAATATTTTCAAAATAACATTACAAACGATTCAAAACCAGGCACAACTTACGTATACATGTACTTGCACAAATGTAGCCCACTATTTAAAATAATGAGGAATCCTCTTTTGCACCAAACTGGATAGTCTCCTTTTGGCTGCTAAGTCCCGCATTCTCTTCAACAGCAGAAGCTGTGTAGGACAGCTGTCATCTTCTTGCTCGTACCAAGCCATCGCTGTTTCTAGTGCTATAAAGGCTTCTTCAGGACTTGGTCGACGTTTTGGGTTTTCTTCATAATTTACAAGTACATCATGTACTTCTGAGGAGTCTTCATCATCGGTCACTACATGTATTTGGTTTTCTTCTTGCACAAAAGACAACATTTCTTCGTCATTCAAAAACTGAAAACCAGAATCATTATCATCTTCTAGCCACATGTGTACATCATCTTTGTCACAGTCCGAAAATCCGGGCATTGCTTGAAACAGTTCCACAACTTCATTTATACAATCATCATTTGTGTCCACTGCAGTAGTTTCATTGCCTCCTTTTTTTCCCAAGCAATCTATTCAAGCCTTGTTGAGATTATCTTGTGACAGGGTGGTCCAAGCATCATCTAACATATAGCAGCAGTCTTTGAGATTAAGCTTTTTGGAAAACGCCACCACACTTTCTTCATCTTCAGCCAATAATAAACGACGCAGGACTTCCTTCTTGTACATCTTTTTAAGCTTTGCTATAACACCCTGATCCATTGGTTGAATCAGTGCTGTTACATTGGGAGGCAGAAAAATTACTTTAAAATTTGCATCAACTGCATTCAATGTATCCGTCTGTGGATGAGATGGTGCATTGTCCAGCAGAAGAATTACTTTTCTAGTTTTCTTTTCTTGTTCTCTCAACCTCTTCACATTTGGGATGAACTGATTTGTACACCAATCGAGAAATATTTCACTATTCATCCGAGCACTCTTCTGTGCTTTGTAGCACAATGGGAGACATGTCACATTCTTTAAACAACGTGGTTTGTTTTGGCTTTGCCGATCATTAGCACCGGTAAACGATGACTTCCACTGCAATTCACGGCTATCAAAATTGTTACTCTCTCTTTGCACTTTTTAAACCAAGGGGCAGCTGCTTCGCGCTGAGATGCAAGTGATTTTTTGGGGCAATGATTTCCAGTATAAGCCAGTCTCATCGGCATTATACACATCATCGAGTGAATAACCTTCTTCTTCCAAAAAAAGCCAAGAATGTTTCTTTAAAATTTTCAGCGGCAGTTGCATCGCTAGATAAAGATTCCCCTTGAATCTCCAATTCTCGTGTGCCATGACGAGATTTAAAGTTTCTTAACCATCCCTGGCTAGCCTTAAAGTCAGGAGGACCGTCAAGTTGATTGTTGAACTGAAGTGCCTTTTCACACAATAGAAAGCCAGAGATAGGTTCCCCTTTGCTTCTTCTTTGCACAAACCATATATACAAAGCCTCTTCCAATTTCAAATCTTTCGCATTTCTCATGGTTTTTCGTTTCTTCGACCCATTTTCACTATCCAATTTCGATGCAAAACTCATAATTTTATCCTTGTTACTTTTGATGTCAGAGATGGTAGCTTTCCCAACATTGAAAATCCTCGCAAGTGAAGACACAGTTTCACCTTTTCCTAGTCTCTTGATAATTTCTGTTTTCGTTTCAACTGACAAAACATTGCGGTTCCTTTTATATGCTTTAGGCCTACTGGAAGATGCCATATCGCACAGAGAAATACTTGTACACCAAAATTATTCTGCTGTAGTAGCAGACACAATTATTTTAAGTTGAACTGTCTGTTTAGCCAGTGTTCTGCCTAGAACGCACACGTACACTGGATTCTTCTTCTTCTTCCATCCTTAGCCATTGACCGTCAAAGCAGACAATGGCCAATCACGCCTAGTGACGTCTTAAGGGCAACAACAAATTGATTTTATTTGCAGTTGTTTCCCATCACGCCTAGTGGCGTCTTTAGGGCAACCACAAATTAATCTTTATTTGTTGTTGTTTCCGTAATCAAAGTGACTGGCAAACAGGTGATCAGCCCATTGTGCACACTGGATTGGTAAACCAGATATAAACTGACTTTATGATCTAACTGACTTCCTGTACGTAAACGACCGACCATTATCCCGTCCCATCCTCTACAAATTGTTTGCACATATTTGAAGCTTGCCGCATCAAAATATTCAGAAATGTAGTCTAACGTGACTGGTGGCACCTGATTTTTTTTTTTTTCTGGAAAAAGTGTTCGGATAACTGGGTGTTCGGATAATTGGGGTTCGGATAAATGGAGTTCTACTGTATATATATATATATATATATATATATATATATATATATATATATATATATATAGATATATATATATATATATATATATATATATATATAATAGCCCCTTCAGTCATAACTGACTATGGGAATGCGCCCCTGAGGTGACAACCCTCAGCTGCTTATTTTCCTGGTGCTCCTTTCGACGTTTTCTCCTCACCTCTGCTTCTTGTGTGAGCCTCTCTTCGCCCAATCTGAGGTGGTGCCGTAAATAGCATCGCCACTTAGTGCAATCGGCAGCTTCATCCTCCCATTTTGCTGGATCCATGTCCAGTGCCTTCATATCTCTCTTGCACACATCTTTGAACCTCAGCTGTGGTCGCCCAACTGTTCTCTTGCCATCTGCTAATTGTCCGTAGAAGATATCTTTTGGGATGCAACCATCTTCCATGCGGCGAACATGGCCAAGCCAGCGAAGTCTGCGCTGTCTAAGAAGCGTATACATACTTTGAAGGCCAGCACGTGACAACACCTCGACATTTGTCACTTTATCTTTCCACGAGATGCCGAGGATGCGGCGTAGACACCGCAAATGGAAGGTATTGAGCCTTCTTTCTTGCTTAGCATAGGTCGTCCAGGTCTCGCTGCCATATAGGAGTGTGCTGGTGACGCAGGCATTATATACCGCAGCTTTGGTCTTCATTGTGAGTTGAGAGTTTCCCCAAACACGCGATGTGAGGCGGGCAAAGGTAGCTGCAGCTTTGCCAATGCGGCTGTCGATTTCTGTATCCAGTGAGAGTTTGTCATTGATGGTAGACCCTAGGTATGTGAAGTGGTGCACCACTGCCAATTCATAGTTATCGATAGTGATAACTGGTGCAGCACCCACATCCTGACTCAGCACATTCGTTTTCTTTAGACTTATTGTGAGGCCAAAGTCCTTGCATGCTTTAGTGAAGCGATTCATCAAGCTCTGAAGCTCCTGTTGGCTTTGAGAGATGACTGCAGCATCATCAGCGAACAACAAGTCTCTTATAGTGACCCTTCTGATTTTTGTTTTTGCCTTCAGCCTTGAAAGATTAAACAGACGGCCATCTGACCTAGTGTGAAGGCATATTCCTTCAGTTGCATCTCTGAATGCATGTTTCAAGAGTAAGGCAAAGAAGATTCCGAAGAGAGTCGGAGCCAGAACACAGCCTTGTTTAACGCCACTTCGTATATCAAAGGGCTGTGACGTGCTTCCAGCATATTGGACTGTTCCCTTCATGCCGTCATGGAATGACTTTATCATTTCCAGCATTTTAGAAGGGCAGCCTATTTTCAGGAGGATTTTAAAGAGTCCATCCCTACTAACCAGGTCGAATGCTTTTGTGAGGTCTATAAAGGCGATATATAATGGTCTTTTCTGCTCTCTTGATTTTTCCTGAAGCTGGCGGAGAGAGAAGATAATGTCTGTTGTTGATCTGCCAGCTCGGAATCCACACTGTGACTCTGGATATATGCGCTCAGCTAACTTGTGTAGTCGCATTAAGATGACTTTGGCAAAAACCTTACCAACAATACTAAGAAGAGAGATGCCTCTGTAGTTATTGCAATCACTTCTGTCTCCTTTATTTTTATACAGTGTTACAATCTTGGCATCTCGCATGTCTTGAGGAATAGTTGTCTCTTCCCAGCACTGGCACAGCATCCTATGCAGGGGATGTAATAGCGTGCTCTTACAGCATTTGATTAAATCAGGAGGAATTCCATCACTGCCTGGTGCTTTGCCAGAGGCCAAGCTATCAATGGCCTTGCTGAGTTCCTCTAATGTTGGTTCGGCATCCAGCTCCTCCATAGTTGGCAGACTGTTGACACCATCAAGGGCTGCAGGCGTAACGGTATTGTCTCTAGCGTAAAGCTCAGAGTAGTGCTCGACCCACCTCTCCATCTGCTTACCCTTATCGGTTAGCTTCTCTCCGCTGATGGTTTTTAGCGGTGCCGTCTTACTTTTATAGGGGCCAAGTGCTTTCTTTATACCGTCATACATTTGTCTAATGTTGCCTGTTTGCGCTGCGATCTGGATGCTCTCACTGAGCTGGAGCCAGTAGTCATTTGCACAGCGTCGAGCAGTTTGTTGAACTTTGCTTCTCGTAGCCCTCAGGATCTGTAGGGTTCTGGCACTCGGTAAACGTTTGTATTCATTCATAGCACTGCGCTTAGCTTCAATGACAGGTGCCATCACATCTGATGAAGCATCAAACCAGTCATTTGACTTTGCTGTTTTCTTACCAAAGGTGGCAAGTGCAGTATTTTGAATGGTGTTCCGTAGATGCTCCCAGTTCTCTGTAATAGTATCACCATGCTGAGGGCTACTGAACACTTTCTCGAAGGTCGCAGTGAATTGAGCGATCATGAAAGGGTCTGACATCTTGCTGGTATCAATACGTGGTTTCCCTTCATATCTGACACGATAGAGTTTTCTTGGTTGTGCTCTGATTTTGCAGCAAACCAAGGAGTGATCTGTATCACAGTCTGCACTATGGTACGAGCGCGTGGAGAGCACAGACCTGAGGAGTGGCCTTCTGACGAGAATCAGGTCAAGTTGGTGCCAGTGCTTGGATCGTGGGTGTCTCCATGACACCTTATGCTGGGGTTTTGTCTGAAAGTAGGTGTTGGTCACGCAGAGGTCATGGTGGACGCACAACTCTAAGAGCCGTTGTCCATTTTCATTCATCTTGCCAATACCAAACCTGCCCAGACATGAAGGCCATGAAACATTATCGGCACCCACTCTAGCGTTAAAGTCACCAAGGAGAACAAGCTGTTCTTGCCTAGGTATGCTTTTGATAATTGCTGTTAGATTCTCGTAGAACTCATCTTTAGCTTCTGAGGCAGAGTACAGAGTAGGATCATACACACTGACAAGGGTGATGGGACCTGTGCTAGTTTGCAGGCGGAGCGTTAACAGGCGTTCTGATCCATTCTCGCCTGGTTCAACCATTTTAGTTAGCGATTTTTTGACCGCAAAACCTACTCCGTGTGCTCTAGCTTTATTAAGATCTTTCCCTTGCCAATAAAATGTGTAGTCCTTCTCGCTCACCGTTCCAGAGCCCGCCAGGCGCGTTTCCTGAAGTGCAGCTATATCCACCTGAAGTCGGTTAAGCTCATCATTAATTATGGCTGTCTTCCTTACATCGTTTACATCCTGTAGGTTTTCGGATAGTCCAGTCAACATAGTCCGGACGTTCCAGCATCCCAATCTGAGAGTTTGCTTATTTCTATTTTTTCGATAATTGCTTGGTGCAAAATTTTCTGTCCACAGTTCGGGTTTGACCCTAATCCCCATGCACCCAATGGGGAAAGCAGACAGTGGACATACGGGACAACACCTTATTGACTGGGGGCTGCCCAGCTTGAAGCGGGCGGTAGCTGTCCAGTGAGATCCTAGAACCTCTCCCACTGTCGGAAGTAGCCCCTGGCGCTATGCCCTACGCCAATTGGGCAAAATGCTTATAACCGGTAACTGCTACTTCCCGTGTTTTGCCGACACCTATAGAGTGAAGCTGGAGTGTCCTCTCCAGGGCGCGAGCTTGGGCACAGTTATATGGAGATCAAGCTGTTGACCATGCAGCATGTTCCCCTCTCCACACAGCCGGTAGATTTAAAGGAACGGCAGTAGCCGATACAGTTTGGTACCAGCCATGTCGCAGGAGTTGCCAGAATAATGTCGAATCGACATTAGACTGCCTTAGGGACTCCGACTCCGGATTTATCCTCAGGGTTTACTCCCGAAGCCAATTCCATAAATGGATATTCCCGCAAGGCAGCGGTGGTTTGAATTCAGAGTTCCTTTTCTTAGATAAGCTACCAATTAAGGGTCACGAGCCCTATCTGCCCGAAGCTGCTGTTTTAAGGCGCCAGTCGCTGGCCTTTGCCCATTCTTCCGTCAGTGGAAACAGTTCCGCCGGGCTCAAATTGAGCCACACGTGAAGGCCGGGAGCTGGACTTGGTTGTCAGAGGCTGTTTGAGGCGCGTGCCATAGAAGTATTTTATCTGCAGTGAGAGCTTATAAAATATATTGGAGCTGCGGGGTATCGATATATATATATATATTCATTGCCAACAGTAATCTGTTGGTAACAGACTACCGCAACCAACGGGATAAAAAAATGAATTTTTTTTCTTTTCCATCTGAGAGCAACATGCAATAGGCTCACAACGCAAGAATAATGCGCAGATGACTAATACGAGCAATTTATAATGTCAAATTAAGGTAAAGTCGAAGCATAGATCGACTTGTGAGAATATATCTCAACATCTCAGAGAAAGCATTTCTCTTAAGTATAAATATTTCCAGGGAGGTGCCACCAACGTATACTACAATGCTGGCAATGACACAATGCATATAACAATTTCATATTTAAGCACCATAAGTACATGATTGACAAAGAAGAAAAATCATCAAAGAACAACGGTGAATATATATCAATGAACGTAGTGATAATAGTGATACAATCATTATATTACTAATTACAATGTGTATCTATCTTGATATAGAAAAAAACTATTATAGACTTAGATGTGTTAAGAAGTCCAATACCTAACAGTTAGGTGGAATCATGTGGGCATCTAGAATAAATGGCTGCCATCACATTATCTGACCCACGGATAGCTCGTACCGAGAAATGAAACGGTTGAAGAGCAATTGCATATCGAGTAGACCTCGAACTCTTCAAATTCTTACTCTGTATAGCCGTAAGAGCTTTCTGGTCGGTTTCTACTATGAAATGTGCGCCTAGAAGGAACCTTTGTAGTTTGAGAATTGACCAAACCATAGCCAATAGTTCACGGTCTAAAACCGAGTAATTCCTTTCTGCAGCATTAAGTTTTCTGGAGATATACATAACAGGATGCAGAGTTCCAGAGTACTCTTGCATTAGTGCCGCTCCAATCCCAGTTGATGAAGCGTCACTACGAAGAACAAATGTCTTATCTGTAGTAGGTAACACTAAAATAGGTGGTGTTGAAAACAAATTTTTAATCTTATCTAAAGAGGATTGGCATTCATGTGACCAGTGGACCATATTAGGCGACCCTTTCTTTAGTAGTGTAGAAAGAGGTGCCATGATAGAGGATAGATTCGGAATAAATCTTCCATAAAATTGAATAAGACCTAAGAGACTTCGCACTTGCTTTTTAGTCTTAGGAATAGAGATGTTAAGTATCTTAGTGATATTATGGTCCACTGTCTTTTGGAAACCATGACAAACTCGATGGCCTAGGAAAGAAATTTCGCTAAAACCAATGCAGGCTTTAGAGGGTTTCGCTGTCAGGTTATACTCGCGTAAAGTAGATAGCAATTCAACTAACCCCGAATAGTGATCTTCCCAAGTATCGTTGAAAAGACAGATGTCGTCTAGGTACGCTATGACATCAAACCGATAAGATAGGATTCGACGCATCATGCGTACGAATGTAGCTGATGCGTTCATAAGGCCGAAAGGCATGAAATTCCATTGAAAAAGGCCTCTAGGTGTAGAAAAAGCCGTAATTGGTTTGGCGCGTTCAGATAAAGGAACTTGCCAATATCCTTTAGACAAATCAAGTTTAATGAAAAAATGAGATTAAGAAAGCCTAGTAAGTAGCTCTTCTAGTAAAGGCATAGGTTCAGAATCAAACTTCGTAACTTGATTCAATTTGCGATAGTCAACGCAAAGACGTATGTTATTGTCTTTCTTTCGAACAATAACCGTCGGCGAAGAATATGCAGAAGTGGATGGTTCAATTATTTTTAAATCTATCATCTCATCCAACTCCTTCTCAACCTGTGCTTGAAAATGTATAGGGATAGAATAAGGTCTGACCCTAATAGGATTATGGTCAGTTAGAATAATGTCATGTTCAATGACATGAGTTTGTCCAGGGATGTCAGTAAGGACATCCTGAAATGTTTGTAACATAGCCGAAACTTGTCGCTGTTCTCCTAGAGATAAATTAGGAGAGACAGTAAGATTTTTCCATGATTCACTAGAATAAAGTGGAATCATCGGAAGCGGAAGATTAACATCCGAAAAACTTGTTTCCTCATCCTGTCTTACCGTCAGTGATGAGTAATGACCATGTTGGACTGGTGAATCGTCCGTTGCCTAGAAAATAGGCTGTAAATAATCCGGACGCTCATGGAATTCCGTAAGCATATTGACGTGGAAAGTTTTATGCTTTCCATCAATATCGACAATGTAGTCAACATCAGAAATTTTCGAGATTATATCGTACGGACCTTTCCAAGAAATAAGAAGTCTGTTTTCCCTACAAGGTAGCAAAACAAATGCTTTGTCACCAGGACAAAGTTGTCGTAAGGTTCTTTTCTTATTGGCAAATTGTCTTGCCTTCTGTTTAGCAAATTCATAAGAAGAAGTTGCCAATTTGCATGCTTCGATAATCTTTTGTCTCAGCGCGATGACATATTCATAAGAAGATTTTGTGTCATCGGTAATATTATCCGCGGTTATGAGATCATGAAGCAAAGACATAGGACCGTGCGGTCGCGCGCCAAAGACAAGTTCAAAGGGAGAAAATGCTGTATGTTCATTGGGGACCTTTCTGTAAGCGAAGAGGGCCGCGGGTAAAACCCTGTCCCAATCTTGAGGATGATCCTCAGTTATCTTCCTTAGTAAGTTTTTGAGTGTTCTATTTAGCCGTTCGACCATCCCATAGGACATAGGATGATAGATACTACTCAAAGATCTCTCTATCTGCAGAGTAGACATTACTTGAGACATGGTATCCGATATTAGTTGGGTGCCATGGTCTGATAATATCTCTCCGGAGAATCCCAGACGAGAAAATATAAGCCAAAGAGCATCTGCAATGTCAGCAGTAGTAATGCTCTTCAGAGGAATAGCCTCTGGCCAACGTGTGCACATATCAACACACGTCAAGATAAACTGATGTCCTCAAGCAGATTTGATCTTAAATGGACCAATGATGTCTATCGCCATTTTCTGAAATGGTCGAATAGGGATGTCTGCAGCCTGAATAGGTGCAGCATGGCGTGGACCTTTGGATTTGACCTCTTGACATACCTTACAAGATCGACAATAAATCCGTATGTCCTTGTTCACAAAAGGCCAAAAGAAAGCCGCAAGAACTCTTGACTTTGTACGGGAAAAACCCATATGTCCAGCACACTGAGAGTCGTGAGCGTGCTGCAAAATTTTAACTCTCAAATTCTTGGGCACAAGAATCTGAGAATGACTTGACTTAGTAGAGTCTTGCACCATACGCACAAGTACGCCATTCTTCATTGTAATCCAGGATTTACGCTTTTTTATCTTTATTCGG
>JAMPIV010000566.1:0-71407 GCA_024509875.1 Oreohelix idahoensis | reverse complement strand
CCGATGCTCGCTAGTCAGGGACCTCAACCCAGCTATGAACTTTCATTTAGATCATTTGTTGAGAAAGAAATATATGTGATGAGGCTTTCTAAAAATATAGAACTATAGCTACCTCGTATGGTTTAGAGAGAGAATGGTGGAAGCTTAATTACTCAAGCTTCGTGGGGCAGCTTATGAAGTTTTCCAAAATGTCATAAGGGATCAAGAAAATTATGACATGCGTAATGCAGCTCTTTTGTTTAAGGAAATGAAAATAATGTTGATATTTTATAGAGAAAAAATTAGGAATCGAAACTACTGCATGTGAAACCTATCACCAGTTCTCTGCACGGTTCAGACATACTTGAGAAATGGACTTCACAGGGGAAAACCCAAGATCTTAAGAAATGATCCTATAAACAATTAATAAGAGACCATGGCACCATCCTGAGAAAGTTTCACATGGCAACAATGTGCAGAAAGGCGGGGTGAGTTCTAATTGTTGCTGAAAGGTAGCAAGCAGCTTCAGCAGAGGTAACAGGTAACTAAAGAAACAGGTATCACAAGTTCTTTGGTAAGTACCACCACAACACACGTTCCCGAGAGAGTGAGAGAGGCGGGGACAAGAGGATCAAGACTGGGAATATAAGATCAGAGATCTCTATCTGGCTGATTACACATACTACTAGGATTTTTGTATTTGTTTAATTAAAAATAGTATTTTTTTGGATTTGTTATAGAAGTTATTTTATGTTGGTTTGGAAAGTATATAAATGATTTTATATTGTTTTTTTTTATTTGATTATGAGACATATAGACAAAAATATTTTTGTCTTTTTCATTGTAATATTATGGTTTGTGAAATGGAGGCAACCCTTGTCACCCTGATCATATACCACACAAAAGTGAGATACAAGGCCGTAAAGGAATAGCCACCATGACTCTTCCCGTATCGAGATCAATGTAGAGACAAGGTACGTGAAAGGAGTGATTAAAAGCATCCGTGTGTGACGACCCCTAATTACCCGCTGGGGTGTTAGGAAGCAAAAATATGTTTTTCTAGAACCCTGTAAAACCTGTCGGTAATGGCCACGCTTCAGTCAGGTCGACCCCCTAGTACCACCCCTAGAAAGGAGGAGGAACCACCACTAGTTTATTCTCATAAGCAGATGAGAAAGGCCCAGGCAAAAGATAAAACATTAAAACCTTGCTTTGGTAAATTGCCAACAAGCCATGCACACCCTAAAGAAAGGACAATTTTATTTGAAGGAAGGACTGCTTTTCAGGAAAGCTAGAGCAGGATCCAAAGAACAGGACAATTGGTAATACCAACCCCCTACAGAGAAGAAGGGATGGCACAAGCTCATGTTGTACCAGACGGTGGACACCAGAGAAATGGGACCACCCGTCAAAGGACATCGGAAAAATTCTATTGGCCCCAAGTAGCTGCTGATATTGCACAATTTGTGGGGGCCTGTGAAAAATGTAGCCAGGTACAGTCCCCAAGTTGGGAAAATCATAATCAGATGCCAGCCAAGCATTCTGAAACATATGGGCCTAACAATAACAAGGAAAATAAAAATAATAAGGTTGACATAGAGGATACGTACCCACCTTCTCCCAACAGTGTTCCCCCAAAATATTTAGATTCGCAACTCTGAGAAGGGCATCCAGAGAAAATAGAAACTCAGACCAGTCAACCCAGGAACAGTTTGAAGCCGCATTTAGGGAGCTGGCTGACATTGACATTGAAGATGATCCGCCTAAGTTAAAACCGAAACAAATGGTTAACAGAAGAACAGTGGGCAGTGGACGGAGTGAGCAATTCGGAAAAATGCTCACAGCGCTTCACACTATGGCTATTAACTTAGCATTAAAAGGGCACTGGTGACATTGGTAGTCACCCGACCCTACACCGTCCAAGGGGAAGTAGTGATCGGACCCTGGATGGAGATAACCCACACATCTTATAGCAATGCTAAGGGCGAATTGATTTCTGATGCAGAAACTCATTTCCCCACATATTATCTTAATTCACCAGATTGTCGGTAGGCGGAACTATAGTTGATGAATATGGCACATTATAGAACATTATAAATATATTATTAGAAGGGTGTTTCCACATTCAATCACGCCTGAGATCAGATCAATTGTTGGCTGTGAACATTTCGGAGGAGCAGAGTGTCTCCATTGTTGCCTTTTGAATTGAGGATAGTCCGAGTGTTTATTAAGGCTGATCAGGAAAATATTGGATCCCCTACACAACTCAGATATCACCATATAGATCAACTCCTCATAACGTACAAATTGATGAACATCTAATATTCTCGGGACATGTCGTTGAGCAGACTCAGCGAAGAGAATTGATGAATACTGATTGCTAAGCAGCAATAAGACAAGCAGTAACACTTGCCGCTGTTCAGTAATATAACTGAAATGGATTCTTGGATTGCAGAGGTCTGAGGCAATCTTCGTCAGTAGTGCTTACTTTGAATTGACCCACCTGCATTACTCCATGATCAAAATAAAATCAGAGAAACGTTGATGCAGATTTTCTAAGCCGCCATCCATGCGATGAAAATCAAAGAAATCACCAGGCATAGACATAAATTTCTCTATGTGTATGTAGAATTATAGACTGACATATAACGTCTGTTTTAAGAATGACTGTACTCGAGATCCCCCTTTTTCTACTTCGTCTGCATATTCTCACGTTTTCACGTTTACTAATAAAGCCTATAGCAGCATACACGCGTTTCCACAAAACAATAAAACGTGTACTGTATTTCTAAGAAAACCTTGAGCTAGGCACACTGCGTAATGACCTAAATTAATACTTCCATTAATTTCATTTTATACACTACGTTAACATAAACGGAAGGACAGATGGAATTAGGATAGAGAGAGTGAGGGCTGAAAGCAGGAACGCATGCAACACTAACACGCGTCTCGCGATATATAATTAATGCCACCCCAAGCGTAAGGCCAGAAGCACTAACTTTTTTCAAATAGACAGTGATAAAAAACACTACAACTACGAGAGTTAGGTTTAAAAACCTGTAAAATGCTTATTGGGAAACATGACATTCTACTGTTTTATGTCTGAAATCCTGACATTAGTATGACAGAACAGTCGAAAAGGCAGGACAGGTGGCGGTTCTAAATCGATAAAAATAAAATAAAAATAAAAATACACGACTATCCTAGAAGAAAATGCATATTTTGAACGCAGCCCCTTAGCCCCATTAAATTTATATATTTGGGTTTCTTAGGACTTGCTGACAAAGAATATGTTCAGTGTTACGCAAATAGTCTAGGAATTAACAAATTATAGCCAAAAGAAAATAGTGAGGGTGTCAGACAACACCAAATAATAATCGCACAGTGGCATGTTTTGAAACCACCATTTTACGGGAAATAGGCTACCATGTTAAATCCTATTTGATTGGCGGGAATGATATGTAAGGCTAAACACGATTAGTCGGACTACAACTACTAATTTTGGTTGTTAGGGGAAACGTGAGAAGGGTAAAATTTTTTGAAAAGCTGTGTAAACATGGCCCGATTGGTTAGACCCGCTAATATAGTCAATTAGGAGCGTCAGTTCAGTGCCACATTTTAAAATAAACTTACTAAGAAACAGTGCGTTGAGAACCAGATCATATTTTTCTAAATAAAAGTCTGGGACAGAGGCAGATCGGAATTTGTGCCATTATTCATCGCCAGTCAACGTATTTGTTATCATTTCCATGAATTGTGGTAAGCTTGACATATTTGAGATCTTTTTAATGAAAATTGAATGTGAATTGATAATTTATGTCTGTATATGTGTGTGGTTCAGTAGCCAACATGAGGCAAAGCCTAAATATTGCTCCAACCTGAACAGGACGTGTCGGAGAAAAGTAAAACTGCATGGAATTGCCAAACAGTACACTGACACCTATCTTATTGACTAGAAAGAAATAATGCTGGAATTGCAGAGGCGTAGTAACCATTAGGGAGGAGTATACTGGTGTAAATTGTTTCAGATGAAGCTAGCAGTTGGCCTACCGCTCTGAACTCAGTGTTTGTTATGTATTGTGTTCAGTGTGGAAATAGATTATAAATTAGTTCTGAAATAGGAGGTACAACCTTCTTGTTTCAGGGACCGTGGTCCTAAGTTATTGAAGCAGCACCTGGTCTGAGTTTTGCTGAATCCAGAGGCTGACAGCATACTCCTTGGTCCAGATAGCGACCAGTGAGGTGTCTCCAGAACACAGGAAGCAATCGAGCAGAGGAGTCTTTTCCTGCCGCCATCACGAAAGATAAGCTTCTGTGGCCAGAGTAGCTCAACATTATGTGCCCCCCCCCCCCTCAAAAATTGACAGTATATTTAACACAGAGGGACAATAAATTGTTTCAAATGACAGGAACTGTGAACTTTTCCCAATACTATTTCCAAGATAATCAAACACTTGAAGTCATGATGACAAACAACAACCTAGCTTGAAAAACAAAACCAGTATTACCTCATATTACTACTTCACAACTTACACACATAGGATAAGAATAATAAAATATGTCAATACAAAGATTATATTTATAAACTGTGTACATACTACTTGTAATTACATTTGATTGTGATTCCTGGTTCACTGTGTAGTTGAATCAGGATATCCATTATTGAAAAGAATTATTACATATATATTTGAAACTTTACACTTGACTCATTTAAGATAGTCTTATAGAGTGTTATATGTGTGTGAGTGTCACAGTGTTGTAAAGTGTTGTGGAATAAATTAAATTGTTTATCTGTCTGTTGTTGTTGGGACTTACACTTCATCATTTTCATAACCCTAGACATTTAACGTAGTCATCACAATATTCCAGAATAATTCTGACTGAGGTATAAATGTGGTAGCAAGTAAGGTCATCTGTAATACACCACACTTATTAGATACAGATACCTTCACAGCTGATCTCAGTCAGTACACTAAGTCCCCTATAAATATTGATATCATCCCACTTTACCACATATATTGGGGTCTTGCTCCCGGGATATTGAACTTTCTCCTATTATATATATTGGGAATAATAAAAATTTAAAAGGTATCCTTGGGTGGAATTAAATAAGGTTGAGCTCTCAGTGCCTGTGGTTGTCCTTAGATAATTAATTACAGATTGTATTGTTTAGTTAGATATTGTTTACATTTACCTGTTAGAAAATGGCGGACCTGGCCAAATTTCGATCTGCTGCTGTGCAGACTGCTACAGAGTTAGGAATGGACGGGCAAATTATGATTGCTTATGTCACTGCTGAATGTGACAAATATATTGAACGTGAGGAAAGAAAATTTGAGGCCGAAAGAAAGTTAGAGGCTGAAAAGGAAATTAAGAAGTTACAATTAGAGGCTGAGGCTAAGAATTTCAGATTGAGGCTGAGGCTAAGAAATTGGAAGCAGAAGAAAGAAAATTGACTGCAGAAAGAGAAGAGAAGAAATTGGCTGCAGAAAGAGAAGAAAAAAGATTGGCTGCAGAAAGGGAAGCCGAGGAAAGAAGACAGGCTGCAGAGAGGGAAGCAGAAAAGGAGGAGAAGAGATTACAAAGGGAACATGAGTTACGACTAAGGGAGTTTGAGTTTCAAGGCCATGCTCCTGAAAATGGTGCCAGTCCCTTTACCTCCGATGCTACTGCTAGTCAGGGAGCCTCAACCTCAGCTATGAACTTTCATTTAGATCATTTTGTTGAGAAAGACGATGATATTGAGAGCTATCTAAATAGATATGAACTATTAGCTACCACGTATGGGTTAGAGAGAGAAAGGTGGAGCTTAAAGTTATCTCAAGGGCTTCGTGGGGCAGCTTATGAAGTTTTTGCCAAAATGAGCAGAGGTGATCAAGAAAATTATGACATGCTAATGCAGGCTCTTTTGTTAAGATATGAAAAGAATGGTGAATTTTATAGGAAAAAATTTAGGAATGCTAAACTACTGTCAGGTGAAACCTATCACCAGTTCTCTGCACGGTTAGAGACATACTTGGAGAAATGGACTTCTCTGGGGAAAACCCAAGATCTTAAGGAAATGATCCTTATAGAACAATTAAGAGAGTCCATGGCTCCAGACCTGAGAAAGTTTCTCATGGAACAAGGTGCAGAGAGGCTGGGTGAGTTGCTAAATGTTGCTGAAAGGTATCAAGCAGCTCAAGCAGAGGTAACAGGTAACAAAAGGAAACAGGTAGACAATTATCAGGCACCACACAACTTTAATGAATTTGATCATAGAGATCAAAACAAAGGTAAGCACCAGTTTGATAGGCCACGAAATGACTATAAAAATAAAGCCCCACAATTCAATGAAAGGAAATATGATAACAGGAAACCCTTCAGACAGGAAGGAAAATATTGTCAAATATGCAGGATGCATAATCATAATACTAGTGAATGTGGTAGGAAAGTTCCTCCATATCACGCGGCATGCATGATAACAGTGGACAAGGGGAAGAAGAAACTGACAGAGAATCATATAATTCTTCAACATCCCCCCATCTGTGAAGAAGTGACATGTAATGGTGCCAAGGTTAGGTGCCTTTACGATTCAGGTTTAGAATATGACTCAGTTGTGAGTGCAACCCTAGTGCACCCTGAACAGTATACCACAGAGAAAGTGAAGATACAAGGGGCCGTAAAGGGAATATCCACCATGACACTTCCCGTAGCCGAGATCAATGTAGAGACAAGGTACGTGGAAGGAGTGATTAGAGCAGCCGTGTGTGACGACCCTAATTACCCGCTGGTGTTAGGAAGCAAATATGTTTTTCTAGGAAGCCCTGTAAAACCTGTGGTAATGGCCACGCTTCAGGTCAGGTCGACCCCTAGTAGAAAGGAGGAGGAACCACCACTAGTTTATTCTCATAAGCAGATGAGAAAGGCCCAGGCAAAAGATAAAACATTAAAACCTTGCTTTGGTAAATTGCCAACAAGCCATGCACACCCTAAGAAAGGACAATTTTATTTGAAGGAAGGACTGCTTTTCAGGAAAGCTAGAGCAGGATCCAAAGAACAGGGACAATTGGTATTACCAACCCCCTACAGAGAAGAAGGGATGGCACAAGCTCATGTTGTACCAGACGGTGGACACCAGAGAAATGGGACCACCCGTCAAAGGACATCGGAAAAATTCTATTGGCCCCAAGTAGCTGCTGATATTGCACAATTTGTGGGGGCCTGTGAAAAATGTAGCCAGGTACAGTCCCCAAGTTGGGAAAATCATAATCAGATGCCAGCCAAGCATTCTGAAACATATGGGCCTAACAATAACAAGGAAAATAAAAATAATAAGGTTGACATAGAGGATAGGTATCCACCTTCCCCCCAACAGTGTTCACCCAAAATATTTAGATTCGCAACTCTGAGAAGGGCATCCAGAGAAAATAGAAACTCAGACCAGTCAACCCAGGAACAGTTTGAAGCCGCATTTAGGGAGCTGGCTGACATTGACATTGAAGATGATCCGCCTAAGTTAAAACCGAAACAAATGGTTAACAGAAGAACAGTGGGCAGTGGACGAGTGAGCAATTCGGAAAATGCTCACAGCGCTTCACACTATGGCTATTAACTTAGCATTAAAAGGGCACTGGTGACATTGGTAGTCACCCGACCCTACACCGTCCAAGGGGAAGTAGTGATCGGACCCTGGATGGAGATAACCCACACATCTTATAGCAATGCTAAGGGCGAATTGATTTCTGATGCAGAAACTCATTTCCCCACATATTATCTTAATTCACCAGATTGTCGGTAGGCGGAACTATAGTTGATGAATATGGCCTCCATTTGAGTGGCACATTATAGAACATTATAAATATAATATTAGAAGGGTGTTTCCACATTCAATCACGCATGAGATCAGATCAATTGTTGGCTGTGAACATTTCGGAGGAGCAGAGTGTCTCCATTGTTGCCTTTTGAATTGAGGATAGTCCGAGTGTTTATTAAGGCTGATCAGGAAAATATTGGATCCCCTACACAACTCAGATATCACCATATAGATCAACTCCTCATAACGTACAAATTGATGAACATCTAATATTCTCGGGACATGTCGTTGAGCAGACTCAGCGAAGAGAATTGATGAATACTGATTGCTAAGCAGTAATAAGACAAGCAGTAACACTTGCCGCTGTTCAGTAATATAACAGAAATGGATTCTTGGATTGCAGAGGTCTGAGGCAATCTTCGTCAGTAGTGCTTACTTTGAATTGACCCACCTGCATTACTCCATGATCAAAATAAAATCAGAGAAACGTTGATGCAGATTTTCTAAGCCGCCATCCATGCGATGAAAATCAAAGAAATCACCAGGCATAGACATAAATTTCTCTATGTGTATGTAGAATTATAGACTGACATATAACGTCTGTTTTAAGAGGGGAGAATTTGTCGTGAAACATTCTAAATCCACATATATAAATTAAAAGGTAAATGTAAAGCCTAACACATTAATTCAATAAAAGGAAAGAAGAATGGTAAAGAACAGTGCTGTCACAATGACTGTACTCGAGATCCCCCTTTTTCTACTTCGTCTGCATATTCTCACGTTTTCACGTTTACTAATAAAGCCTATAGCAGCATACACGCGTTTCCACAAAACAATAAAACGTGTACTGTATTTCTAAGAAAACCTTGAGCTAGGCACACTGCGTAATGACCTAAATTAATACTTCCATTAATTTCATTTTATACACTACGTTAACATAAACGGAAGGACAGATGGAATTAGGATAGAGAGAGTGAGGGCTGAAAGCAGGAACGCATGCAACACTAACACGCGTCTCGCGATATATAATTAATGCCACCCCAAGCGTAAGGCCAGAAGCACTAACCTTTTTCAAATAGACAGTGATAAAAAACACTACAACTACGAGAGTTAGGTTTAAAAACCTGTAAAATGCTTATTGGGAAACATGACATTCTACTGTTTTATGTCTGAAATCCTGACATTAGTATGACAGAACAGTCGAAAAGGCAGGACAGGTGGCGGTTCTAAATCGATAAAAATAAAATAAAAATAAAAATACACGACTATCCTAGAAGAAAATGCATATTTTGAACGCAGCCCCTTAGCCCCATTAAATTTATATATTTGGGTTTCTTAGGACTTGCTGACAAAGAATATGTTCAGTGTTACGCAAATAGTCTAGGAATTAACAAATTATAGCCAAAAGAAAATAGTGAGGGTGTCAGACAACACCAAATAATAATCGCACAGTGGCATGTTTTGAAACCACCATTTTACGGGAAATAGGCTACCATGTTAAATCCTATTTGATTGGCGGGAATGATATGTAAGGCTAAACACGATTAGTCGGACTACAACTACTAATTTTGGTTGTTAGGGGAAACGTGAGAAGGGTAAAATTTTTTGAAAAGCTGTGTAAACATGGCCCGATTGGTTAGACCCGCTAATATAGTCAATTAGGAGAGTCTGTTCAGTGCCACATTTTAAAATAAACTTACTAAGAAACAGTGCGTTGAGAACCAGATCATATTTTTCTAAATAAAAGTCTGGGACAGAGGCAGATCGGAATTTGTGCCATTATTCATCGCCAGTCAACGTATTTGTTATCATTTCCATGAATTGTGGTAAGCTTGACATATTTGAGATCTTTTTAATGAAAATTGAATGTGAATTGATAATTTATGTCTGTATATGTGTGTGGTTCAGTAGCCAACATGAGGCAAAGCCTAAATATTGCTCCAACCTGAACAGGACGTGTCGGAGAAAAGTAAAACTGCATGGAATTGCCAAACAGTACACTGACACCTATCTTATTGACTAGAAGGAAATAATGCTGGAATTGCAGAGGCGTAGTAACCATTAGGGAGGAGTATACTGGTGTAAATTGTTTCAGATGAAGCTAGCAGTTGGCCTACCGCTCTGAACTCAGTGTTTGTTATGTATTGTGTTCAGTGTGGAAATAGATTATAAATTAGTTCTGAAATAGGAGGTACAACCTTCTTGTTTCAGGGACCGTGGTCCTAAGTTATTGAAGCAGCACCTGGTCTGAGTTTTGCTGAATCCAGAGGCTGACAGCATACTCCTTGGTCCAGATAGCGACCAGTGAGGTGTCTCCAGAACACAGGAAGCAATCGAGCAGAGGAGTCTTTTCCTGCCGCCATCACGAAAGATAAGCTTCTGTGGCCAGAGTAGCTCAACATTATGTGCCCCCCCCTCAAAAATTGACAGTATATTTAACACAGAGGGACAATAAATTGTTTCAAATGACAGGAACTGTGAACTTTTCCCAATACTATTTCCAAGATAATCAAACACTTGAAGTCATGATGACAAACAACAACCTAGCTTGAAAAACAAAACCAGTATTACCTCATATTACTACTTCACAACTTACACACATAGGATAAGAATAATAAAATATGTCAATACAAAGATTATATTTATAAACTGTGTACATACTACTTGTAATTACATTTGATTGTGATTCCTGGTTCACTGTGTAGTTGAATCAGGATATCCATTATTGAAAAGAATTATTACATATATATTTGAAACTTTACACTTGACTCATTTAAGATAGTCTTATAGAGTGTTATATGTGTGTGAGTGTCACAGTGTTGTAAAGTGTTGTGGAATAAATTAAATTGTTTATCTGTCTGTTGTTGTTGGGACTTACACTTCATCATTTTCATAACCCTAGACATTTAACGTAGTCATCACAATATTCCAGAATAATTCTGACTGAGGTATAAATGTGGTAGCAAGTAAGGTCATCTGTAATACACCACACTTATTAGATACAGATACCTTCACAGCTGATCTCAGTCAGTACACTAAGTCCCCTATAAATATTGATATCATCCCACTTTACCACATATATTGGGGTCTTGCTCCCGGGATATTGAACTTTCTCCTATTATATATATTGGGAATAATAAAAATTTAAAAGGTATCCTTGGGTGGAATTAAATAAGGTTGAGCTCTCAGTGCCTGTGGTTGTCCTTAGATAATTAATTACAGATTGTATTGTTTAGTTAGATATTGTTTACATTTACCTGTTAGAAAATGGCGGACCTGGCCAAATTTCGATCTGCTGCTGTGCAGACTGCTACAGAGTTAGGAATGGACGGGCAAATTATGATTGCTTATGTCACTGCTGAATGTGACAAATATATTGAACGTGAGGAAAGAAAATTTGAGGCCGAAAGAAAGTTAGAGGCTGAAAAGGAAATTAAGAAGTTACAATTAGAGGCTGAGGCTAAGAATTTCAGATTGAGGCTGAGGCTAAGAAATTGGAAGCAGAAGAAAGAAAATTGACTGCAGAAAGAGAAGAGAGAGAAGAAATTGGCTGCAGAAAGAGAAGAAAAAAGATTGGCTGCAGAAAGGGAAGCCGAGGAAAGAAGACAGGCTGCAGAGAGGGAAGCAGAAAAGGAGGAGAAGAGATTACAAAGGGAACATGAGTTACGACTAAGGGAGTTTGAGTTTCAAGGCCATGCTCCTGAAAATGGTGCCAGTCCCTTTACCTCCGATGCTACTGCTAGTCAGGGAGCCTCAACCTCAGCTATGAACTTTCATTTAGATCATTTTGTTGAGAAAGACGATGATATTGAGAGCTATCTAAATAGATATGAACTATTAGCTACCACGTATGGGTTAGAGAGAGAAAGGTGGAGCTTAAAGTTATCTCAAGGGCTTCGTGGGGCAGCTTATGAAGTTTTTGCCAAAATGAGCAGAGGTGATCAAGAAAATTATGACATGCTAATGCAGGCTCTTTTGTTAAGATATGAAAAGAATGGTGAATTTTATAGGAAAAAATTTAGGAATGCTAAACTACTGTCAGGTGAAACCTATCACCAGTTCTCTGCACGGTTAGAGACATACTTGGAGAAATGGACTTCTCTGGGGAAAACCCAAGATCTTAAGGAAATGATCCTTATAGAACAATTAAGAGAGTCCATGGCTCCAGACCTGAGAAAGTTTCTCATGGAACAAGGTGCAGAAAGGCTGGGTGAGTTGCTAAATGTTGCTGAAAGGTATCAAGCAGCTCAAGCAGAGGTAACAGGTAACAAAAGGAAACAGGTAGACAATTATCAGGCACCACACAACTTTAATGAATTTGATCATAGAGATCAAAACAAAGGTAAGCACCAGTTTGATAGGCCACGAAATGACTATAAAAATAAAGCCCCACAATTCAATGAAAGGAAATATGATAACAGGAAACCCTTCAGACAGGAAGGAAAATATTGTCAAATATGCAGGATGCATAATCATAATAATAGTGAATGTGGTAGGAAAGTTCCTCCATATCACGCGGCATGCATGATAACAGTGGACAAGGGGAAGAAGAAACTGACAGAGAATCATATAATTCTTCAACATCCCCCCATCTGTGAAGAAGTGACATGTAATGGTGCCAAGGTTAGGTGCCTTTACGATTCAGGTTTAGAATATGACTCAGTTGTGAGTGCAACCCTAGTGCACCCTGAACAGTATACCACAGAGAAAGTGAAGATACAAGGGGCCGTAAAGGGAATATCCACCATGACACTTCCCGTAGCCGAGATCAATGTAGAGACAAGGTACGTGGAAGGAGTGATTAGAGCAGCCGTGTGTGACGACCCTAATTACCCGCTGGTGTTAGGAAGCAAATATGTTTTTCTAGGAAGCCCTGTAAAACCTGTGGTAATGGCCACGCTTCAGGTCAGGTCGACCCCTAGTAGAAAGGAGGAGGAACCACCACTAGTTTATTCTCATAAGCAGATGAGAAAGGCCCAGGCAAAAGATAAAACATTAAAACCTTGCTTTGGTAAATTGCCAACAAGCCATGCACACCCTAAGAAAGGACAATTTTATTTGAAGGAAGGACTGCTTTTCAGGAAAGCTAGAGCAGGATCCAAAGAACAGGGACAATTGGTATTACCAACCCCCTACAGAGAAGAAGGGATGGCACAAGCTCATGTTGTACCAGACGGTGGACACCAGAGAAATGGGACCACCCGTCAAAGGACATCGGAAAAATTCTATTGGCTCCAAGTAGCTGCTGATATTGCACAATTTGTGGGGGCCTGTGAAAAATGTAGCCAGGTACAGTCCCCAAGTTGGGAAAATCATAATCAGATGCCAACCAAGCATTCTGAAACATATGGGCCTAACAATAACAAGGAAAATAAAAATAATAAGGTTGACATAGAGGATAGGTATCCACCTTCCCCCCAACAGTGTTCACCCAAAATATTTAGATTCGCAACTCTGAGAAGGGCATCCAGAGAAAATAGAAACTCAGACCAGTCAACCCAGGAACAGTTTGAAGCCGCATTTAGGGAGCTGGCTGACATTGACATTGAAGATGATCCGCCTAAGTTAAAACCGAAACAAATGGTTAACAGAAGAACAGTGGGCAGTGGACGAGTGAGCAATTCGGAAAATGCTCACAGCGCTTCACACTATGGCTATTAACTTAGCATTAAAAGGGCACTGGTGACATTGGTAGTCACCCGACCCTACACCGTCCAAGGGGAAGTAGTGATCGGACCCTGGATGGAGATAACCCACACATCTTATAGCAATGCTAAGGGCGAATTGATTTCTGATGCAGAAACTCATTTCCCCACATATTATCTTAATTCACCAGATTGTCGGTAGGCGGAACTATAGTTGATGAATATGGCCTCCATTTGAGTGGCACATTATAGAACATTATAAATATATTATTAGAAGGGTGTTTCCACATTCAATCACGCCTGAGATCAGATCAATTGTTGGCTGTGAACATTTCGGAGGAGCAGAGTGTCTCCATTGTTGCCTTTTGAATTGAGGATAGTCCGAGTGTTTATTAAGGCTGATCAGGAAAATATTGGATCCCCTACACAACTCAGATATCACCATATAGATCAACTCCTCATAACGTACAAATTGATGAACATCTAATATTCTCGGGACATGTCGTTGAGCAGACTCAGCGAAGAGAATTGATGAATACTGATTGCTAAGCAGCAATAAGACAAGCAGTAACACTTGCCGCTGTTCAGTAATATAACTGAAATGGATTCTTGGATTGCAGAGGTCTGAGGCAATCTTCGTCAGTAGTGCTTACTTTGAATTGACCCACCTGCATTACTCCATGATCAAAATAAAATCAGAGAAACGTTGATGCAGATTTTCTAAGCCGCCATCCATGCGATGAAAATCAAAGAAATCACCAGGCATAGACATAAATTTCTCTATGTGTATGTAGAATTATAGACTGACATATAACGTCTGTTTTAAGAGGGGAGAATTTGTCGTGAAACATTCTAAATCCACATATATAAATTAAAAGGTAAATGTAAAGCCTAACACATTAATTCAATAAAAGGAAAGAAGAATGGTAAAGAACAGTGCTGTCACAATGACTGTACTCGAGATCCCCCTTTTTCTACTTCGTCTGCATATTCTCACGTTTTCACGTTTACTAATAAAGCCTATAGCAGCATACACGCGTTTCCACAAAAACAATAAAACGTGTACTGTATTTCTAAGAAAACCTTGAGCTAGGCACACTGCGTAATGACCTAAATTAATACTTCCATTAATTTCATTTTATACACTACGTTAACATAAACGGAAGGACAGATGGAATTAGGATAGAGAGAGTGAGGGCTGAAAGCAGGAACGCATGCAACACTAACACGCGTCTCGCGATATATAATTAATGCCACCCCAAGCGTAAGGCCAGAAGCACTAACTTTTTTTTCAAATAGACAGTGATAAAAAACACTACAACTACGAGAGTTAGGTTTAAAAACCTGTAAAATGCTTATTGGGAAACATGACATTCTACTGTTTTATGTCTGAAATCCTGACATTAGTATGACAGAACAGTCGAAAAGGCAGGACAGGTGGCGGTTCTAAATCGATAAAAATAAAATAAAAATACACGACTATCCTAGAAGAAAATGCATATTTTGAACGCAGCCCCTTAGCCCCATTAAATTTATATATTTGGGTTTCTTAGGACTTGCTGACAAAGAATATGTTCAGTGTTACGCAAATAGTCTAGGAATTAACAAATTATAGCCAAAAGAAAATAGTGAGGGTGTCAGACAACACCAAATAATAATCGCACAGTGGCATGTTTTGAAACCACCATTTTACGGGAAATAGGCCACCATGTTAAATCCTATTTGATTGGCGGGAATGATATGTAAGGCTAAACACGATTAGTCGGACTACAACTACTAATTTTGGTTGTTAGGGGAAACGTGAGAAGGGTAAAATTTTTTGAAAAGCTGTGTAAACATGGCCCGATTGGTTAGACCCGCTAATATAGTCAATTAGGAGCGTCAGTTCAGTGCCACATTTTAAAATAAACTTACTAAGAAACAGTGCGTTGAGAACCAGATCATATTTTTCTAAATAAAAGTCTGGGACAGAGGCAGATCGGAATTTGTGCCATTATTCATCGCCAGTCAACGTATTTGTTATCATTTCCATGAATTGTGGTAAGCTTGACATATTTGAGATCTTTTTAATGAAAATTGAATGTGAATTGATAATTTATGTCTGTATATGTGTGTGGTTCAGTAGCCAACATGAGGCAAAGCCTAAATATTGCTCCAACCTGAACAGGACGTGTCGGAGAAAAGTAAAACTGCATGGAATTGCCAAACAGTACACTGACACCTATCTTATTGACTAGAAAGAAATAATGCTGGAATTGCAGAGGCGTAGTAACCATTAGGGAGGAGTATACTGGTGTAAATTGTTTCAGATGAAGCTAGCAGTTGGCCTACCGCTCTGAACTCAGTGTTTGTTATGTATTGTGTTCAGTGTGGAAATAGATTATAAATTAGTTCTGAAATAGGAGGTACAACCTTCTTGTTTCAGGGACCGTGGTCCTAAGTTATTGAAGCAGCCCCTGGTCTGAGTTTTGCTGAATCCAGAGGCTGACAGCATACTCCTTGGTCCAGATAGCGACCAGTGAGGTGTCTCCAGAACACAGGAAGCAATCGAGCAGAGGAGTCTTTTCCTGCCGCCATCACGAAAGATAAGCTTCTGTGGCCAGAGTAGCTCAACATTATGTGCCCCCCCCCCCCCCCCTCAAAAATTGACAGTATATTTAACACAGAGGGACAATAAATTGTTTCAAATGACAGGAACTGTGAACTTTTTCCAATAATATTTCCACGATAATCAAACACTTGAAGTCATGATGACAAACAACAACCTAGCTTGAAAAACAAAACCAGTATTACCTCATATTACTACTTCACAACTTACACACATAGGATAAGAATAATAAAATATGTCAATACAAAGATTATATTTATAAACTGTGTACATACTACTTGTAATTACATTTGATTGTGATTCCTGGTTCACTGTGTAGTTGAATCAGGATATCCATTATTGAATAGAATTATTACATATATATTTGAAACTTTACACTTGACTCATTTAAGATAGTCTTATAGAGTGTTATATGTGTGTGAGTGTCACAGTGTTGTAAAGTGTTGTGGAATAAATTAAATTGTTTATCTGTCTGTTGTTGTTGGGACTTACACTTCATCATTTTCATAACCCTAGACATTTAACGTAGTCATCACAATATTCCAGAATAATTCTGACTGAGGTATAAATGTGGTAGCAAGTAAGGTCATCTGCAATACACCACACTTATTAGATACAGATACCTTCACAGCTGATCTCAGTCAGTACACTAAGTCCCCTATAAATATTGATATCATCCCACTTTACCACACTCAGGGAGCGTAAAATTTCTAAGAAAAAAGGAAAAGGTCGGTGGAACGGACAGTAGGGAAAGCTAGTGTCAGAACCCAATACTTAGCAGAGACATTTGTTTCTTCTCAAAGTTGTGGTACACGTTGGCAATACCAGTTTGTGATTCATGTTGGAGATACCAGTGTGTGTGGTACCAGCTTGATACGAGTCTGTGGATCAAGAACTTGTGGTCTACTCTAGATGCCTGCCTTTGAAGAGTTGTGAAGATCCTTGCCTTTGCGCTTGGAGCGGTTACATCTGCAACTACGCATGGGACGTGCCCGCACCACAAAAGTCGACGATTACGAAGCAGTCAGCAAATCATTTCAACATCTGGCCAGTTAAGTAATTTCGATCTGGCCAAAGCAAAATAACTCTCCACCCGTTTAAACTACCAACTTAACCATTTTCAGTGAAGAAAAAGTCAATAGTTCAATTCACTCTCATCACTTATTTATTTACTCATGTTAAACAATAAATGATTATTAAATTTGTTATCTGTATCAACAAATTCAAAGTTGATTTAATTATTACAGAGAGACATGCGCACGTGTGAATCAGTTATCTTAAATATAAATACAACAGAGCTACTAAAGTAATATTTTTACTGAATAATTCAGATGGGTGCTCAGAAACAAGCTAATATATTTTTATTTTTCATAGACGGTGCGGGCAGATGCAAAGTTTACGACTGCTTTGATAAATTCAGTTTGTGTTTGATTTATGAAATACATTATGAAGACTCCCTAAAAAATCAGCATCATCCTTCTATTTACAATTCATTCAAGAGTAATCTCGAGCAAAGGTAGATACATTTAAAGACCGCCATTTTATACTCTAAATGTATGCCATTGTTGGACCATCACTGCAGAGCAGGGAGGTAACTCCGCGACAGTTGTACATTCTCGTTTTAGATAATTGGTAAAAGATTCATATTTTGGCTTTAGATAATTAGTAAAAGATTTACATTTTGGCTTTAGATAATTGGTAAAAGATTCATATTTTGGCTTTATATAATTGGTAAAAGATTCATATTTTGGCTTTAGATAATTGGTAAAAGATTCATATTTTGGCTTTAGATAATTGGTAAAAGATTCATATTTTGGCGTTAGATAATTGGTAAAAGATTCTTATTTTGGCTTTAGATAATTGGTAAAAGATTCATATTTTGGCTTTAGATAATTGGTAAAAGATTCATATTTTGGCTTTAGATAATTGGTAAAAGATTCATATTTTGGCTTTAGATAATTGGTAAAAGATTCATATTTTGGCTTTAGATAATTGGTAAAAGATTCTTATTTTGGCTTCAGATAATTGGTAAAAGATTCATATTTTGGCTTTAGATAATTGGTAAAAGATTCATATTTTGGCTTTAGATAATTGGTAAAAGATTCTTATTTTGGCTTTAGATAATTGGTAAAAGATTCTTATTTTGGCTTTAGATAATTGGTAAAAGATTCTTATTCTGGCTTTAGATAATTGGTAAAAGATTCATATTTTGTCTTTAGATAATTGGTAAAAGATTCTTATTTTGGCTTTAGATAATTGGTAAAAGATTCATATTTTGGCTTTAGATAATTGGTAAAAGATTCATATTTTGGCTTTAGATAATTGGTAAAAGATTCATATTTTGGCTTTAGATAATTGGTAAAAGATTCATATTTTGGCTTTAGATAATTGGTAAAAGATTTACATTTTGGTTTTTGCTAATTGGTAAAAGATTCACCCTTAATTTTAAATATTTATTTAAAAAAATTCAGGACGCCCCCCCCCCCCCCCCCCCCCCCCCCCCCCCCCCCCCCCCCCCCCCCCCCCCCCCCCCCCCCACCCCCCCCCCCCCCCCCCCCCCCCCCCCCCCCCCCCCCCCCCCCCCCCCCCCCCCCCCCCCCCCCCCCCCCCCCCCCCCCCCCCCCCCCCCCCCCCCCCCCCCCCCCCCCCCCCCCCCCCCCCCCCCCCCCCCCCCCCCCCCCCCCCCCCCCCCCCCCCCCCCCCCCCCCCCCCCCCCCCCCCCCCCCCCCCCCCCCCCCCCCCCCCCCCCCCCCCCCCCCCCCCCCCCCCCCCCCCCCCCCCCCCCCCCCCCCCCCCCCCCCCCCCCCCCCCCCCCCCCCCCCCCCCCCCCCCCCCCCCCCCCCCCCCCCCCCCCCCCCCCCCCCCCCCCCCCCCCCCCCCCCCCCCCCCCCCCCCCCCCCCCCCCCCCCCCCCCCCCCCCCCCCCCCCCCCCCCCCCCCCCCCCCCCCCCCCCCCCCCCCCCCCCCCCCCCCCCCCCCCCCCCCCCCCCCCCCCCCCCCCCCCCCCCCCCCCCCCCCCCCCCCCCCCCCCCCCCCCCCCCCCCCCCCCCCCCCCCCCCCCCCCCCCCCCCCCCCCCCCCCCCCCCCCCCCCCCCCCCCCCCCCCCCCCCCCCCCCCCCCCCCCCCCCCCCCCCCCCCCCCCCCCCCCCCCCCCCCCCCCCCCCCCCCCCCCCCCCCCCCCCCCCCCCCCCCCCCCCCCCCCCCCCCCCCCCCCCCCCCCCCCCCCCCCCCCCCCCCCCCCCCCCCCCCCCCCCCCCCCCCCCCCCCCCCCCCCCCCCCCCCCCCCCCCCCCCCCCCCCCCCCCCCCCCCCCCCCCCCCCCCCCCCCCCCCCCCCCCCCCCCCCCCCCCCCCCCCCCCCCCCCCCCCCCCCCCCCCCCCCCCCCCCCCCCCCCCCCCCCCCCCCCCCCCCCCCCCCCCCCCCCCCCCCCCCCCCCCCCCCCCCCCCCCCCCCCCCCCCCCCCCCCCCCCCCCCCCCCCCCCCCCCCCCCCCCCCCCCCCCCCCCCCCCCCCCCCCCCCCCCCCCCCCCCCCCCCCCCCCCCCCCCCCCCCCCCCCCCCCCCCCCCCCCCCCCCCCCCCCCCCCCCCCCCCCCCCCCCCCCCCCCCCCCCCCCCCCCCCCCCCCCCCCCCCCCCCCCCCCCCCCCCCCCCCCCCCCCCCCCCCCCCCCCCCCCCCCCCCCCCCCCCCCCCCCCCCCCCCCCCCCCCCCCCCCCCCCCCCCCCCCCCCCCCCCCCCCCCCCCCCCCCCCCCCCCCCCCCCCCCCCCCCCCCCCCCCCCCCCCCCCCCCCCCCCCCCCCCCCCCCCCCCCCCCCCCCCCCCCCCCCCCCCCCCCCCCCCCCCCCCCCCCCCCCCCCCCCCCCCCCCCCCCCCCCCCCCCCCCCCCCCCCCCCCCCCCCCCCCCCCCCCCCCCCCCCCCCCCCCCCCCCCCCCCCCCCCCCCCCCCCCCCCCCCCCCCCCCCCCCCCCCCCCCCCCCCCCCCCCCACCCCCCCCCCCCCCCCCCCCCCCCCCCCCCCCCCCCCCCCCCCCCCCCCCCCCCCCCCCCCCCCCCCCCCCCCCCCCCCCCCCCCCCCCCCCCCCCCCCCCCCCCCCCCCCCCCCCCCCCCCCCCCCCCCCCCCCCCCCCCCCCCCCCCCCCCCCCCCCCCACCCCCCCCCCCCCCCCCCCCCCCCCCCCCCCCCCCCCCCCCCCCCCCCCCCCCCCCCCCCCCCCCCCCCCCCCCCCCCCCCCCCCCCCCCCCCCCCCCCCCCCCCCCCCCCCCCCCCCCCCCCCCCCCCCCCCCCCCCCCCCCCCCCCCCCCCCCCCCCCCCCCCCCCCCCCCCCCCCCCCCCCCCCCCCCCCCCCCCCCCCCCCCCCCCCCCCCCCCCCCCCCCCCCCCCCCCCCCCCCCCCCCCCCCCCCCCCCCCCCCCCCCCCCCCCCCCCCCCCCCCCCCCCCCCCCCCCCCCCCCCCCCCCCCCCCCCCCCCCCCCCCCCCCCCCCCCCCCCCCCCCCCCCCCCCCCCCCCCCCCCCCCCCCCCCCCCCCCCCCCCCCCCCCCCCCCCCCCCCCCCCCCCCCCCCCCCCCCCCCCCCCCCCCCCCCCCCCCCCCCCCCCCCCCCCCCCCCCCCCCCCCCCCCCCCCCCCCCCCCCCCCCCCCCCCCCCCCCCCCCCCCCCCCCCCCCCCCCCCCCCCCCCCCCCCCCCCCCCCCCCCCCCCCCCCCCCCCCCCCCCCCCCCCCCCCCCCCCCCCCCCCCCCCCCCCCCCCCCCCCCCCCCCCCCCCCCCCCCCCCCCCCCCCCCCCCCCCCCCCCCCCCCCCCCCCCCCCCCCCCCCCCCCCCCCCCCCCCCCCCCCCCCCCCCCCCCCCCCCCCCCCCCCCCCCCCCCCCCCCCCCCCCCCCCCCCCCCCCCCCCCCCCCCCCCCCCCCCCCCCCCCCCCCCCCCCCCCCCCCCCCCCCCCCCCCCCCCCCCCCCCCCCCCCCCCCCCCCCCCCCCCCCCCCCCCCCCCCCCCCCCCCCCCCCCCCCCCCCCCCCCCCCCCCCCCCCCCCCCCCCCCCCCCCCCCCCCCCCCCCCCCCCCCCCCCCCCCCCCCCCCCCCCCCCCCCCCCCCCCCCCCCCCCCCCCCCCCCCCCCCCCCCCCCCCCCCCCCCCCCCCCCCCCCCCCCCCCCCCCCCCCCCCCCCCCCCCCCCCCCCCCCCCCCCCCCCCCCCCCCCCCCCCCCCCCCCCCCCCCCCCCCCCCCCCCCCCCCCCCCCCCCCCCCCCCCCCCCCCCCCCCCCCCCCCCCCCCCCCCCCCCCCCCCCCCCCCCCCCCCCCCCCCCCCCCCCCCCCCCCCCCCCCCCCCCCCCCCCCCCCCCCCCCCCCCCCCCCCCCCCCCCCCCCCCCCCCCCCCCCCCCCCCCCCCCCCCCCCCCCCCCCCCCCCCCCCCCCCCCCCCCCCCCCCCCCCCCCCCCCCCCCCCCCCCCCCCCCCCCCCCCCCCCCCCCCCCCCCCCCCCCCCCCCCCCCCCCCCCCCCCCCCCCCCCCCCCCCCCCCCCCCCCCCCCCCCCCCCCCCCCCCCCCCCCCCCCCCCCCCCCCCCCCCCCCCCCCCCCCCCCCCCCCCCCCCCCCCCCCCCCCCCCCCCCCCCCCCCCCCCCCCCCCCCCCCCCCCCCCCCCCCCCCCCCCCCCCCCCCCCCCCCCCCCCCCCCCCCCCCCCCCCCCCCCCCCCCCCCCCCCCCCCCCCCCCCCCCCCCCCACCCCCCCCCCCCCCCCCCCCCCCCCCCCCCCCCCCCCCCCCCCCCCCCCCCCCCCCCCCCCCCCCCCCCCCCCCCCCCCCCCCCCCCCCCCCCCCCCCCCCCCCCCCCCCCCCCCCCCCCCCCCCCCCCCCCCCCCCCCCCCCCCCCCCCCCCCCCCCCCCCCCCCCCCCCCCCCCCCCCCCCCCCCCCCCCCCCCCCCCCCCCCCCCCCCCCCCCCCCCCCCCCCCCCCCCCCCCCCCCCCCCCCCCCCCCCCCCCCCCCCCCCCCCCCCCCCCCCCCCCCCCCCCCCCCCCCCCCCCCCCCCCCCCCCCCCCCCCCCCCCCCCCCCCCCCCCCCCCCCCCCCCCCCCCCCCCCCCCCCCCCCCCCCCCCCCCCCCCCCCCCCCCCCCCCCCCCCCCCCCCCCCCCCCCCCCCCCCCCCCCCCCCCCCCCCCCCCCCCCCCCCCCCCCCCCCCCCCCCCCCCCCCCCCCCCCCCCCCCCCCCCCCCCCCCCCCCCCCCCCCCCCCCCCCCCCCCCCCCCCCCCCCCCCCCCCCCCCCCCCCCCCCCCCCCCCCCCCCCCCCCCCCCCCCCCCCCCCCCCCCCCCCCCCCCCCCCCCCCCCCCCCCCCCCCCCCCCCCCCCCCCCCCCCCCCCCCCCCCCCCCCCCCCCCCCCCCCCCCCCCCCCCCCCCCCCCCCCCCCCCCCCCCCCCCCCCCCCCCCCCCCCCCCCCCCCCCCCCCCCCCCCCCCCCCCCCCCCCCCCCCCCCCCCCCCCCCCCCCCCCCCCCCCCCCCCCCCCCCCCCCCCCCCCCCCCCCCCCCCCCTATATTGTACATTTGGCTTCAGATATTTGGCTACTGATGACCCAAGACCATGCCAAAGGATTGGTAGATTGTTGTCATAACATCTATATTAAAAAAAGTGAGATAGCCGACAATGTGGGAATCATAGAGGCATATCTCTTCTCAGTGTCCCTGGTAAAACTTACTCTAGAACATAGGAGCAGCGACTCAGGCGCCTGGCTGAGCTACAGATGGATGAGGGTGGCTTCCGAGAAAACCACAGTACTCAAGACTTTATCTTCACACTCAGGCAGCTGAGTGAAAACCTTGAGCATAAAGGTAACATGCATCTTGTTTCTTGGATCTGGAAAAGGCGTTTGACAAGGTTCTCTTGGGCTAACTTTGGGACTGCTTGGCAAAGAAAAACATTCCAGTACCTCTAATCCATGCTATACAGAGCTTCCACAAGTCTTGCAGAAATTTTTTGAGGACGGCAAACCATAAGTCAGAAGGGTTCAGGATATCCCTGGTCAGGGTGATATTCTGTCAATCTTTTCATAATACTCATTGTCGTAAGTTGATATTGGTGCAACTACCAGAGTAGTTGTCGCTGGGGATGGCCTATGGAATGTTATCAAGAAGGTCTGTCACGGATTACCTCCCCTGCTTTGCAGTAGTGGTCCAGCAGTGGCCAAAACTCGAGAGTATCTAAACTGGGTCGTCAAAGTTGTTTACATTTGCACAAGATTACTCTTGGCAGAGATGTAGATAGAAGTGTAATGGCGCTTCTATCTGAAGGGAATTTCACAAGATAATTCAGAAGTCAAGAACCATGCGGCATAGGGCTGAGCAATGGTTAACTTATATCTGTCCGTCGTCTTTTGTGAAGGATTTAAGCAATGGTTTTTAGCCGTTCACGGCCCCCCCCCCCCCCCCACCCCTTGAGTTAATTTAGCGAATTTCCTCTTATAATGGTATAGCTCTGTTTAGAGGTAAATATTTGTCTATATATGTCTCTCTGATATATATATATATATATATATATATATATATATATATATATATATATATATATATATATATATATATATATATAATATTTTGGCTCATACGTTTGCTTTCATACATATAAAAACTGAATCGACTATGATTGTTTAGTTTTAAAACAAAATGTAACAAATTTAATAATGAATTAGTCTTTAACAGTTAAAATAAGGAGGGAATGATGAATTTTACTGTAAATACAAGTCTTCGTCACTGAGACGTGTGTGGGGATTTATCAAAGTCCGTTGCTTTCGCCTTTTCTACAAGAAAACGTAACTCTAGGTGAGACCTGTCACTTCTTGGAGATGAGTGTACCTCTCTCACACAAGTGGCGTAGTAACTTCAGTACTTCGAACCGTCTGATAGCTTGTAACCCCAAGTAGTCTTGTACCACGAACGTTTTTAGACAAAATAGAAAACAAATGTCTCTGCTAAGTATATTTTTTGGCTGCTAATTAACAGGCGCATTATCGCTGAACACCCACCAATGTTAATCTCTCAGAATAATTAAATGCCCGAGTACACAGTGTAGCTCAGGGAAGATGAATAAAATTCCCCCTATTCCTCTGGGTATTAACTGGGAAAATGTGTCTGGACAGCGCGAGTAATGAGTTGCCTGAGTTACAATTAACAAAGTGCATATATCTCACAAAAATATTATACACTTTAGGCACATGTGATGTAATCATCAGTCATCACTGCTCCATTCGGAGTCTGGGGTCACCTCTGCTGTTGGGTTTCTGCACGACTAGCTAGAAGAAATCACCAGCGACTGCTGTAGTGGTTTATGAATATACTAGTTTCATAAGTTGAGGTTGCCAGCCTCATTTATATAACCACTTAGCAAGAAAACGTGTCAAATTTACATTTGTAAAATAATTGTTACACTTACCCCAAAGTTTTGGGAATACACAATCTCCTCGCGCATGTTAGATTGGACACGAGCAATTTAGGTCAGATGCTCTCGAACCACTTGCTCTGGAAATTTTGAATCCCTTTTATGACGGGTGAATCTGCGAAACACTTGTTCGGGGAAAGTTTCTCTTATGACGGGTGATCCAATTCCTAGGTTCCAGTCTTCGTATTTTAAGTCCTGGTCCCTCAAGTTTTTCAGTCTCTGTATTTATAAAGGCGGGCTTACTTTTTAAGGTTTTAAGTTTCCCAAATACTTCGATCTGTCACTTATAATATAGGAATTCTACGTCCGATGTCTCACTGGCTTCTGGGAGTCGTCAGTTTGAAAATGCGAAGCTGTTTGTGTTCTGTGTCTCTGCTTTCGCTAGATTATATTTCCAGTTTCCAGTTCAGATCACAGATGGTCTTTCCGCCGAGTTTTCCAATGAAATTCAATGTATATCCCGGCGCTCACTTCAAACCAATGGAATCTCTTTAGACTATGTGTGTCGGGGTGTTTAATTTTTAAAAAATCCCCCACGTGTTTAAAATATTAAATTTAATATTCCAACGCGTGACCTCTTTCAAATCATGCGGTAATATTTCCGGTGGCATCTTGTGAAGCCTCACAAAGCAAATCTGTGCACTGATTACCTGTCCAGATGCTTTCCTGCCAATATGTCTACCCAGACAGATTATCTGTAACAATCACCAGGGATTGTCCCACAAAAAACGATAAACGTATCTACCCGCTGTGTAATCTGCCAAATAAACATACACCGACGTCCGCAATCCAGATAGACAATCTTGGGTTCTTTTCATGTCGATCGGACGAAACCGTATTGTCACCAGCTTTTCACCTGCGGTCAAATGTTGGACCGACGCGTTTTAAAATATGGTCAGACTGAGAGAATAGATAAGCGTATGACCGGTATAATTACCTGCTATTATCGCATTTACCTCGCTGAACGTAAACAATTCTGCATGTAAAGCAGATATATCCGTAGGGGAGAAGAGTGTTAGAGACTTCATCCTACTAGATCCAGAATAGCGCAAAATTATGAAAAGGCATGATGTATGCCAAATAAAAGCGATTGGTGAGAAACATGAAGATAAAGAAATGATACTGCCGTAGGGGTGAAGGTGTGAGAGATCCACCAAAAGAACACGTAAAGACGTTCTGTGTCAGTCTCCACAAATTGGCTCGTTAAGGCAGAAATAGGCCTATTCGAGATAAGGACAAGAAGAAGAGATTGCGAATGCTTTCCACTAGATGGTGTTTTCTAGTAAATTATGAAAAGTGTTCTATTTCTCCACGGCCTTAGCTTTTGTCCTCAGATCCCGTGAAGAAAGAAAGAGCCCCCAGTCTCATCTAAATGTAGAATTTTATCTATATGTAACTATTTAACACCGACAGCATGAGTGATACATTATCGAACTACATATGATCAAACAGTTATTTGGTTTATTAATTAAATATTTATACATATAGGGTTAATAGAGAAATAAAAAGTAATGATGGTGAAAGACAATTCACACATACACATAGATGAGATATAAATAATGTAGTTAGTTAACTATGAGAATGAAACGAAGTGAAGAGTGAAGTAATGGTGTGATATATTATGAAGTGAAGGATGGCCTATTTTGTGAAGTCTGCTCTCCTGATGTACACTTTACTAGCTTCCTTCCGGTTAGGCACCAAACACGTAATGTGTAGACTCAGACTTCTGTTGGCCCGAAGACACACAAAGTGACTTCTTAAGTGTCACCTCTAAAATCATCACCTTTCTTCGATAATAATCCTCACTACTGATCTCTCTGTTCTTAATTCTCTGGCAATGATTATGGATGACATGAGTCGATGATCTAACAATGAAGTATGAACCAAGAATTACCTCCTATCATCTCATCCTAGCGGAAAAATCATTTATTTAATTAATCATTTACGAGAAGAATTAATTGAAAACTGTCCACCGCACATTTAGCTATGATGCTAAAAGTAAATCTTAACTAAAGGCTAAGGAAAAATATTAATAGTTTTTAAAAGATGTACTAACCTCTATTTCCCTTCGCAAAGTCCGTAAGAACGCTATAAACTTCACAGATATCCACACAGGAATGAACAAGTTGACTCAGGATAAGCTCTGGGAAAATTCTACGCCACGATGTGATGAAAAAGACTATACTGATTGCATCGGGCCCTTCGATTATATCGTACATTGCCAATGTGTACGAATTCGTATAACTCCGCCCATAATCCAATCGCGAAGAGAGTCCATCTAGTCGCCTAGATCTTGGCTCTGTTTTGTCCCGTCAGTGTATGTCACTGGCTAAAAGGGGGTAGGCTCTCGCAACAGCTGTCAATGTCGTGCTGCATGTCCGTTTTCAAGACAAACAGGTGTTTGATGATTGGCCGGCTAATGCAGGAAGCAACGCCTCCTCTGTCACAAAGCTTTCTGTCATTTGTCACTTTGCGTGTCACGCGTACTATGGTGGGGCCTATTGTTCCTTATCTCGCTCTGTACTCGACATCTAAGAGGCTTAAACCCCTATCATCGGCTACCATCTTGCAACACACATTCCGGAGAAAGTCATAAGCCCTTTGTTATCCAACGGCCGGGCCGCGTATCACTGTTTCCAATGTGGTATGACTACGGGTTTGTTTAAAGAGGGGATTAGCAATGAAAAGAGTTTTCTCTATTGCCAAGCCTGGTGTTTCCCAAAGTTAAACAATTCTCAATGCGGCTTGTCTCGTGATGTTTAAACTTGAGATTATGTATCAAAAGAATTCGTTCTCTAGCCATGTGGGTTTCCCAAGATTATGATGAAGCCAGATGTGTTCCGCAAGTGATTACATGAATCAAAGGAGTGTAAAGTTAGACACAAGTCGTGATTAAGACAGATTACTTTAACCATGATGAAAGAACAAAATGTGGAGAAAACAAAATAAGAAAGATGTTGGAAAAAATAGAGAGTGATAAAGATAGACCTACTATACGACACTCATGGACGATGTCATCAAAGCAAGTAAGGTGAGGACAGGAATGTATTCAGTGGAGTACTGGAAGATGAGACAGGTTTGTATTTCAGAGCTGGCATTTGCCGATGATGTTGCCTTGATTGCTAAATCAGAGGCACATCTTCAATACAATCTGCAAGTCTGGAAGGAAGAGCTGGAGAAGAGACGGATGGTCATCAGCAGCTCCAAAGCAAAGACCATGGTAATATCACGAGAGGGAAGAAGGCATCAGGTTATGCTGGGAGAACAGGTTCTGGAGCAGGTCAACCACTTTAAATACCTTGGAGCTATCATAGACTGGTAGAGAGGCATCAAAGAAGAGTTGACTACCCAAAGAGCAGCAGCTGGGAGACTTTTTTAGGCAATGAAAAGATAGGTAAAAGAGAAGTTGGCAAGAAGACGAAGATGGCTGTACACCGTTCCACCTATGTTTCAGTCTTGTCGTATGAATACGAGTCATGGGCAATGACTACAATCCACAAAAGCCAGCTCCAAACCTCAGAAATGAGGTATGTGAGGAAGGTGGTTAAAGTAACAAGAAGTGACATGGTCCGCAACTAGACGATACGGCAAGGCCTCAAAACCCAGCCCTTGCAGCCTCAAGTAGAACAATCCCAACTCCAGTGGTTCGGCCAAGTCTGGAGGATGTGAGAAGATCAGCTAGCACGACAAGTATAGGAAACTAAGATCCAGAGCTCCAGACTCCAGGACGACCCATTCCGCTGGGAGGACAACATTAGACAATCTCTGAAGGACCGAGGACTAGATTGGAACCAGGTCAGGAGAAAGACAGCCGATACGATAGTATGGAGCTCTCTCTGGTAAACCTTTACACCCCAGGGTAGAAGAGAAACGACGACTAAGTAAGGAAGTCAGGCTGCAAGTGAGTGTAAATGAGACACCGATAAAATAACTGAACATTTACTTCGAAGGTGACCAATATATGAGGAATAGAGAAAGCGCATATGGATGTCACCAGGACCGTTCCTGGAAAAAAAAACTACGGCGATACCAACAGCCTTAAGCTGACCACTGCTTTCTTTGAACATATTCAAATTGATGTCTGAAAATGTATGAAGAAGAAGATGAAGAGGAAGAAGATATTTGGTGACAGATTAAGTTCACCTTTATATCGTACATCTGGTGTTAGATATTTGGTAAAAGACTCACAGTTAGTTTTAGATATTTGGTAAGAGATTCACATTTGGTAAAAGATTCATATGTAGTTTTAGATATTAGGTAAAAGATTCACATTTGGTTTTAGATATTTGGTAAAAGATTCACATTTGGTCTTAGATATTTGGTAAAAGATTCACATTTGGTCTTAGATATTTGGTAAAAGATTCACATTTAGTTTTAGAAAAATTCTAAAAGATTCACATTTAGTTTTATATATTTGGTAAAAGATTCACATTTAGTTTTAGATAGTTGGTAAAAGATTCACAATTGGTCTTAGATATTTGGTAAACGATTCAGTTTGTCTTTATACTGTGTCCAGGTAAGTTTCCAGACTTGAAATGTAAAATCAAACCTATTGGCGCGGGCTCTAATGTTGCGCTCATTTCTGGAGAAAGTCATTGATATCGACAGCGACTCATTAGCCCCATTTATTAGGAACTAATATAAGCGCAAAGAAAAAGAAATGAATAAGTTACCAAAAAAAAATAATTATAATACACCAAAGCTGAAGGAAAACTCGCGCTCAGCAATGCGTAAAACATTTTCCAGCAGTCTTTCAGGACTGCTGACTTGTGTCTCTCCATGCGATTCTCCTCGTCGACCTCTTGAGCTCCGTGGTAGAAAAAAGGAAAAATACCCATAGGAGATCCTAGACCTCCTAGGTTGCACAGCTGCTATATCGGGTGGAAAGGTCGAACCGCGGGGTTACAATCTTTTTTCTAGTCCCCCATTCATGCGTCCGTCGTGTTCTTTCTTACTTTTGTTTTGCTCGTCTATTTTTTATCCTTTTCAATTTCTTTGCCGCAAACGATCAGTCCTTGACGGATCTCAAAGTCTGAAGGGCCTAGAACTGGGTACACTTCCATCCCCAGTCCTCACTATTTTATTTTCAGCCTTAACGTTTCGTGCCCCCCGCGAGAATCAATGATTGCGACGCGGAGAACTCAACGGAGCTGGTCGGATGGTATAATAGAATCAGGAGAGGGTTTTTTTTATTTTTATATTCCGGCGTCTGGAAAGAATATTCCGGAAACGGGTAACGCCAGCGCTGCGCACGGAGGTGTGATAACGTGAAGGATTTGACAGAAGCCAGGTTTACGTTTTCTTACCGATCGCGGTGTGCCCGTTGGAGGTACCTATTATATATCAGAGAAGATATATCTGGCTTACAACCGGACACGTCCATGTGGATGACTTTCTAGCTCTACGTTTAGTTTTAACACCCATAGAGTGTTGCCTCCGACAAGATGATTTGCATGCCTTTCTTGTTGTCATGAGTCCTGTTCAGTCTTGCTGGAATATTGGGCTACAGTTTCACTAACTTCTATTCTGGCTGACTAAACCTGATAGCTGCAAGCTGTGGTGCATGACTCTGCTCTTTAGTTAGAGAAGACAACGGCAGCAAAGTAGGGAACTATTCGTCCCACCTCATAAAGCTGGATCTAGTTTGGTGAAGTCTCTAACACTTCACTCCCCTACGGCAATATGTGCTATGTGACTACCTTGACCTTATCTATATCTTAAACGCCAGATTGGCTGAGCGGTAAGAGAATGCTTGTCTCTCGTCGGCAAAGTTACCTGTTTCCGGAATCGAAACCTGGTACGCTCCAATCTACCCAGCGGTTATTGGGTATCTGACCCCGTTTTTTTATTTAGGGAAAGCAAAGGCAGCGAGGACGGGAACTGGTAACCTTACCTCATAAAGCGACCCAGTACAGCGACGTCTCTAACATTTTACTTCTCTACGGCAGTATCTGATGTGGGGCTACCTACCTACATATGTCTTATGTTGACCCAATGTTGCATGAAAGCTTGCTTGAACACTACACGTGGCGATTTATTCTCCTTCAAGTACCATGCCGGTTGGTATAAGTGATCATGTCTCTCCACAACTGTCTGTCCATTCAGCTGTTCATCTGTCCTGTTGTTGAAGCAATTATGGTTCCAGTATTAGAACTTGGAAAAGAGAACGAAACCTGACCGCTTCAGACAAATCAGCTTACTTACCAGCACAGGTAAATTGATGGAAAGGCAGGTAAATACCAGGCTTATGTGGCATATTGAAAGAAAGCAACGAGTTGCACCCTAACAGGCTTGTTTTGGACAATACTGATCAACACGGAACCACTTAATACAGATCGCTCTGGAGACTGAAGTTGCTTTCCGGGAAAAGTAACCCATTCTGTATGTCTAAGTAGACATGGGGAAAGCTTTTGATAAAGTTTAGAGGAGTGGAACAAAGCATAAACAACTCAAATATGAAGTTTTTTGGGCAATGTATAAATGGGTAAACCACGTCCATGAGAATAGGCATACCAGAGTGCAAACATGGGAATATATAAGCAATGTATAAATGGGTAAACCACGTCCTTGAGAATAGGCATACCAGAGTGCAAACATGGGAATATATAAGCAATGTATAAATGGGTAAACCACGTCCATTAGAATAGGCATACCAGAGTGCAAACATGGGAATATATAAGCAATGTATAAATGGGTAAACCACGTCCGTGAGAATAGGCATACCAGAGTGCAAACATGGGAATATATAAGCAATGTATAAATGGGTAAACCACGTCCGTGAGAATAGGCATACCAGAGTGCAAACATGGGAATATATAAGCAATGTATAAATGGGTAAACCACGTCCGTTAGAATAGGCATACCAGAGTGCAAACATGGGAATATATAAGCCAAAGAATGAAATGAGAACAAGGACCTCCCCGTGGCAGCGTGAAATCATTGTCATTACCCTTGGTCTGTATCAGTGACATAGATGACAAAATGCCAAAGAGGAGTCAACAGGTCCTAGACGCCGATAATCTAGAGTTATGAGTCATCATTAACATAACTGTCTTTTGCGCTCCTTACAAAGCATGGAGCCACTAGTGCAGCCTGTGCCCCCGCAGTAAGGCTGTATCAAATATTCACACGCTCTTGCAGCAGTTTCTTTCTGTAGCAATTAGTTTCACATGACGAGGTTGTCGGCCCACGTACAACCTCCTATTAGCCGCCTTGTACGATATGCCTGGGGCTGTAGTAGTCAATTTGCCCCTTTATCTCTTCAGACACACAGAACGATACGAGATTGCTTTATGAGAAGCAGACGAATATGCCAACATAGCAAACAGCAGGGTGCAGGAAGCCTTATAAAAACTAGATACATGGACACAAGCATGGCTACTGTGAAGAAATCAGTCATGCACTTTTTATAACTCTCATCCACTCCGGCAGTATCACTTCATTTATTCATTTTTCTCACTCATCGCTTTTTGTTTGGCATATTTCATGCACCTTCATTCTTTTTGCTGTGACCGCACCCCATATTTGTTTACATTCCGCCAGGTGAATCATAATAATACCAGGTTAATTACACCGGTCAGGGAATGATACGGTTATCTCTTGAGTCGCCTTGCCACCTTTGTTAGAGACACTCTTTATTGACACAATATGGGCTCGTACGAGTGATGACTAGAATGCCAAGTATGATTTAACACCCCTACCCACATAGTGCAAAATAGATTGGATTGGTGTAATGTGAGAGCCGGAATACACAATGGTTCTCATTAAAAAATTCGTCGGAAGTACAATCTGGGATTTTGAACTCAGAATTGGAAATATAACATAGCGAAGTCGGAGACACAGATCAGACTGCATCGCAACGTCAAACTAGCAACTCACAGAAGCCAGAGAGAGAGAGAGAGAAGGTGTTACCAACAGATTACTGGTGACAATGTATATATTTATTATAATATTTATCTGTCGGAGGGAAGGTATTTGTTTTTAGAATCAGGATGCTTTCCTGGCCAAAGATATATCACCCTGATATATGTCCTGGTGACAAAGCATTTGTTTTGCTACCTTGTAGGGAAAACAGACTTCTTATTTCTTGGAAAGGTCCGTACGATATAATCTCGAAAATTTCCGATGTTGACTACATTGTCGATATTGATGGAAAGCATAAAACCTTCCACATCAATATGCTTACGGAATTCCATGAACGTCCGGATTATTTACAGCCTATTTTCCAGGCAACGGACGATTCACCTGTCCAACATGGTCATTACTCATCACTGTCTGTAATACAGGATGAGGAAACAAGTTTTTCGGATGTTAATCTTCCGCTTCCGATGATTCCACTTCATTCTAGTGAATCATGGAAAAATGTTACTGTCTCTCCTGATTTATCTCTAGGAGAACAGCGACAAGTTTCGACTATGTTACAAACTTTCAGGATGTCCTTACTGACATCCCTGGACAAACTCATGTCATTGAACATGACATTATTCTAACTGACCATAATCCTATTATAATAATCCAACTAACGACGCTCTTGATACCACAAAAGATGACTTCTATGAAGCACTTCTAAGTACCATCAACACAATACCCAAGCATGACATAATAGCAGTCATGGGTGATTTTAACGCCAAAGTAGGTGACAACAACGATGGAGTACAAAGATATCTCGGTACTCATGGCATAGGCTGTTTGAATCAAAATGGCGAAAGACTTCTAGAACTTTGTGAAATATCAAACCTCGTTGTGGCAGACACCATCTTTCCACATAAGAATATCCACAAGATAACATGGAATTCACCTGATGGCAGAACTAAGAACCAGATAGATCACTTCTGCATAAGCGCTAAATTTCGCTCATCAGTTCAAGACGTCAGAGCATACAGAGGTGCAGAGATCGGAAGCGATCATAACCTCTGCATAGCTAAAATGAGAATTAAACTGAAGAAGTTATACCAACCGAATAAAAATAGAAGAATAGATGTACACAGACTGCAATCAAATGATATAAAGAAGGAATATAATGTCAAAATGAACAACTATTTCGATGCTTTAGGCAAAATTGACAACGATATCACCACCAAGACAATCGATACTAAATGGGAACAACTGAGAACAGCAATGACAGAAGCAGCTGTAGCGACCACCGGATACCTAGTACATAAAAAGAAAAAATGGATGAGAGAAGATACTTGGGATAAAATACAAGAAAGGAAAACAGCAAAACTTAAACTACTAGCGGCAAGTACACATAATGCAGTTGAATCTTGCAAACTAACTTATAACTTGTTAAATAAAGAAGTGAAGACAAAAACTCGAAGAGATAAAAGACATTTCATCAATGAACTGGCCGTAGAAGCTGAAAATGCTGCAAGAACTGGTAATAGTAGGTGCCTTTATCAAATTACAAAACAACTATGTCACCAGCCTACTGCTATGGAAACACCTGTTAAAGGTAAATTAGGGAATTCAATACCAACAGAAAAAGAACAAATGAAGAGATGGGCTGAGCACTTCATGGAGGTGCTAAACAGACCACCACCAACAGTAACACCTGATTTTAATAATGAAACATCCACAACCACCTTGCCAATAACTTGCGATGAATTCACGCTGGACGAGATCAAACAAGCCGTTAAAAGATTAAAAAATTTTAAAGCTGCTGGAGTTGACGAAATTTCAGGGGAAATGATTAAAGCAGTTAATGACAACAACCTCTTGAGAATTTTAGATATTATAAATGAAGTATGGAGAGAAGAACAACCACCACAACAATGGAAAGACAGTATTATTGTAAAGTTACCGAAGAAAGGTGATCTATCAGACTGTAATAACTGGCGTGGTATATCTCTATTATCAGTACCTGGAAAATTATTATGTTGCATGATGTTAGAAAGACTTAAATTGCATGCTGACGAAAAGATCAGAGAAGAACAAGCGGGTTTCAGGCCGAAACGATCATGTATTGATCAAATATTCACACTAAGAACAATTATAGAAGAATCAGTGGAAAGGCAATCGCCACTTATTATCACCTTCGTCGATTTTCAAAAAGCCTTTGATAGTCTACACCGCCCATCATTGTGGAAGATACTTACAATCTATGGTTTTCCAACAAAATATGTGAATATAATCAAAGCGCTATATGACAATGCAAGATGTTGTGTTAGAACAAATAAAGGGAATACAGAATGGTTTACAGTAGAAACAGGGGTGAAACAAGGCTGTATTATGTCACCACTACTTTTTGGAATAGCTATTGATTGGGTTATGAGAAACTATACCCACAATGAACAATTGGGTATAAAATGGACAAATGGAAAATTCCTGGGGGACCTGGATTTCGCAGATGATGTAGCATTCTTAAGTTCAACACCAAGACAATCCCAAGAAGCAATAAATAATTTGTGTCATCTCTCGGTTAAAATTGGTCTCCAAATAAATGCCTCTAAAACTAAAGCTATGAACTTTTCTAACGAGACCTTTGATATCATCTTGAACGGGGAAAAACTACAGAAAGTTGAAAGTTTCAATTATTTAGGCAGTAAAATGACTCAGGATGGTGACACAACAAGAGAAATCCATACTAAATTGCTTTGGCAGCTAGCGCCTTCAATAGATTATCTAACATTTGGAAATTACGATCATTGAATATACATACCAAGCTTCGTCTGTTTAATTCAAATGTTATCTCAGTGTTAACATACGGCTGTGAGAGTTGGAAAATAACAAAATCATTGGGAATAAGCTGAATACATTCTAGAACCAGTGTCTTAGAAAACTCATGAACATCAGTTGGAAAGAATTCAAGACTAATCGACAAATAAGAGAAGACTCTAGGCAGAAATATGTCTCCGACTATATAAGGAAAAGACGATGGTCATATATCGGTCATGTCTTACGAATGCAAAACAACAGAATACCACTACAGGCGCTCACTTGGGTTCCTGAGGGTAAGCGGAAAAAAGGAAGACCAAAAGAAACACTCAGAAGAACAATAATAAGAGAAGGAAGAACGTTGGGCCTAAATAATGTGCAAGAGCTAAGAGGAGTGGCGTCACAACGAACAACCTGGAGAGCACTGGTTTCTGCCTTATGCGCCGTGTTTGGCGCTTAAAGAATTTATTATTATTATTATTATAATCCTATTAGGGTCAGACCTTATCCTATCCCTATACATTTTCAAGCACAGGTTGAGAAGGAGTTAGATGAGATGATAGATTTAAAAATAATTGAACCATCCACTTCTGCATATTCTTCGCCGATGGTTATTGTTCGAAAGAAAGACAATAACATACGTCTTTGCGTTGACTATCGCAAATTGAATCAAGTTACGAAGTTTGATGCTGAACCTATGCTAAATTACTAGAAGAGCTACTTACTAGGCTTTCTAAATCTCATAAACTAAACTAGATTTGTCTAAAGGATATTGGCAAGTTCCTTTATCTGAACGCGCCAAACCAATTGCGGCTTTTTCTACACCTAGAGGCCTTTTTCAATGGAATTTCATGCCTTTCGGCCTTATGAACGCACCAGCTACATTCGTACGCATGATGCGTCGAATCCTATCTTATCGGTCAGATGTCATCGCGTACCTAGACGACATCTGTCTTTTCAGCGATACTTGGGAAGATCACTATTCAGGGTTAGTTGAATTACTATCTACTCTACGCGAGTATAACCTGACAGCAAAACCCTCTAAAGCCTGCATTGGTTTTAGCGAAATTTCTTTCCTAGGCCATCGAGTGGGTCATGGTTTCCTAAAGACAGAGGACCATAATATCACTAAGATACTTAACATCTCTATTCCTAAGACTAAAAAGCAAGTGCGAAGTCTCTTAGGTCTTATTCAATTTTATGGAAGATTCATTCCGAATCTGTCCTCTATCATGGCACCTCTTTCTACACTACTAAAGAAAGGGTCGCCTAATATGGTCCACTGGTCACGGGAATGCCAATCCTCTTTGGATAAGATTAAAAATTTGTTTTCAACACCACCTATTTTAGTGTTACCTACTACAGATAAGACATTTGTTCTTCGTAGTGACGCTTCATCCACTGGGATTGGAGCGGCACTAATGCAAGAGTACTCTGGAACTCTGCATCCTGTAATGTATATCTCCAGAAAACTTAATGCTGCAGAAAGGAATTATTCGGTTTTAGACCGTGAACTATTGGCTATGGTTTGGTCAATTCTCAAACTACAAAGATTCCTTCTAGGCGCACATTTCATAGTAGAAACCGATCAGAAAGCTCTTACGGCTATACAGAGTAAGAGTTTGAAGAGCTCGAGGTCTACTCGATATGCAATTGCTCTTCAACCTTTTCATTTTTCGGTACGAGCTATCCGTGGATCAGATAATGTGATGGCAGACATTTTGTCTAGATGCCCACATGATTCCACCTAACTGTTGGGTCTTGGACTTCTTAACACATCCAACTCTACAACAGTTTTTCTTTTCTATATCAAGAAAGATACACATTGTAATTTGTAATATAGTGATTGTATCACTACTATGACTACGTTCATTGATATATATTCACCGCTACTCTTTAATGATTTTTCTTCTTTGTCAATCATGTATTTATAGTGCTTCAATGTGAAATTGTTATATGCATTGTGTCATTGACAGCATTGTAGTATACGTTGGTGGCACCTCCCTGGAAAAATATATGCTTAAGAGAAATGCTTTCTCTGAGATGTTGAGATGTATTCTCACAAGTCGATCTATGCTTCGACTTTACCTTAATTTGAAATTATAAATTGCTCTTATTAGTCATCTGCGCATTATTCATGCGTGGTGAGCCATTGTATATTGCTCTCAAATGAAAAAAAAAATTTCATTTTTTTTCCCGGGGGTTGCGGTAGTCTGTTACCAACAGATTACTGGTGACAATGTATATATTTATTATAATATTTATCTGTCGGAGGGAAGGTATTTGTTTTTAGAATCAGGATGCTTTCCTGGCAAAAGATATATCACCCATGATTGATTGATACTTTTGTTATATGGGTTGTTTCCCCTGGAGATCGAATTTGGCGTATGAATCTGGATTTCGTTAGTCTGTGCCTTGTTGGGCCAGAAAACAGATTGTTCTTGTTTAGGTTATGCAGGAATGTTTATGGTCCGAGTCTATGTTTACTCTGTGTCTATTTCAGACGATTCGGTCTTATATCGTGATATCTTGGTATGTCTAAGTGGAACTATTTTTCCTTGTACTGAACTTTGGGGTCAGGGAGTTCTGCGCATGCCGAGAGAGGAGAGAGTGTCTTCCGGGATGATGGAATGCCGGGCGAAAGCCATGTCGAAGACGAGTCCCCAGTCTGTGATCTCTATGATTTGTTATGGGGAAGAAGATAATTTCTGATATGTTTATTAAGTCTACTAGTCCCCAGTGTTTATTCTATAACGCCAGGAGAGGAGCGTTTGTGTTTGCTAGTGTATTTCCTATGCCACGGTAAAAGAACTGTTCACTGAACTCTTTCATTCCTAGGCTCAGATGGGCAGACGTCTATATGAATTTACCTATGTCTATTGTCGTGAAACATTCTAAATCCACATATCTAAATTAAAAAGTAAAGGTAAAGCCTAACGAATTAATTCAATAAAAGGAAAGAAGAATGGTAAAAGACCAGTGCTGTCACAATGGCTTACAAAAATCCTCCTTTTTCTACTTCGTCTGCATAGTGTAACGCTTTCACGTTTGATAGTAAAGCCTACAGCAGCATACACGCGTTTAAAAAAAAAATAAAACCGGTACTGTGTTTCTTAGAAAACCTTGAGATACGCACACTGCTTAATGACCTAGATAAAATACTAGCATTAATTTCATTTTATACACTGCACAATGAAAAGACAGACGAGCTTAGAAGGGGGAGAAAGAGAGAGAGAGAGAGAGAGAGAGAGAGAGAGAGAGAGAGAGAACGAACGAACGAACGAACGAACGAACTTTATTTTCAAAGGGTTGAGAATTGGGCACGCAGGCCCGTCTGACATTCTGCCCTTCCTTTCTCTCACCTTTCATACTGAATTCATTTATTCTCATATGCATTTTACATATCAAATTTAAGGAATTCAACGTTGTAAAGTAAAATAATAATATAGCACACTCATATTAACATTAATTACTTATAAGCATGACATAACATATGTTGAAAAGTACAAACATTATCAGAGATAGATAGATAGATAGATAGATAGATAGATAGATAGATAGATAGATAGATAGATAGATAGATAGATAGATAGATAGATAGATAGATAGATAGATAGATAGATAGATAGATAGATAGATAGATAGATAGATAGATAGATAGATAGATAGATAGATAGATAGATAGATAGATAGATAGATAGAACGAACGAACTTTATTTTCAAAGGAGAGAGAGAGAGAGAGAGAGAGAAGGAGGAACGCATGCAATACTACCGCGCTGAACTCGGTGTTTGTTATGTATTGTGCTCAGTGTGGAAATAGATTATAAATTAGTTCTGAAGTAGGAGGTACAACCTTCTTGTTTCAGGGACAGTGGTACTAACATATTAAAAGCAGCACCTGGTCTGAGTTTTGCTGAATCCAGAGGCTGGTAGCAGACTCCTTAGTCAATATATCGACCTGTGTGGTGTCTCAAGAACACGGTGAAGCAAGCGAGCAGTGGAGACTGTTTCCTGCCGCCCACACAGAAGTTAAGATTCTGTGGCCAGAGCAGCTCAATCTTGTGTATACCCCCTCTAACAGTGACTTTACCTTAAATCTAGAGGGACATTTATTAGTTTCAAATAAAAAGAAACTGTGAACTTTCCCAATATTATGTCCACGAGAAACAAACACTTGAAGTCATGATGACACACAACCACCTAGCTTGAAAAGCCAGTATTACCTCAGAGTACTACAGCACAACTTACACACATATTGCAATAATAATATATGTCAATACAAAGATTCTATCTATAAATTGTGTACATATAACTTGTGATTACATTTGATAGTGATTCCTTGTTCACTTTGTAGTTGAATCAGGATATCTAATATTTGAAGGAATTAATACATATATATTTTTAAACTTTAACACTTGACTCATTTAAGATAGTCTTATAGAGTGTTCTATGTATGTGAGTGTCACAGTGTTGTAAAGTATTGTGGATTAAATTAAATTGTGTATCTGTCTGTTGGTTGTTGTGAACATACACTTCATCATTATCATAACCCTAGACATTCAACGTAGTCATCACAATATTCCAGAATAGGTCTGACTGAGGTATAAATGTGGTAGCAAGTAAGGTCATCTGTAATACACCACACTATTAGATACAGATACCTTCACAGCTGATCTCAGTCAGTACACTAAGTCCCCTATAAATATTTATATCATCCCACTTTACCACATATATTGGGGTCTCGCTCCCGGGATTTTGAACCTTCCCCTAGCATATATATTGGGAGTAATTCACTGCGGGAAATTATAAAAATTAAAAAGGTATTCTTGGGTGGAAAAATAAGGTTGAGCTCTTAGTGCCTGTGGTTGTCCTTAGATAATTATTTATAGATAAAATTGTTTGGTTAAATAGTGTATACATTTGCCTGGTACAAAATGGCCGACTTGGCAAAATTTCGATCTGCTGCTGTGCAGACTGCGAAAGAGTTAGGAATGGACGGGCAAGTTATGATTGCCTATGTCACTACTGAATGTGACAAATTTATTGAACGTGAAGAAAAAAGATTAGAAAAAGAGGCTGAAAGAAAGTTATAGGCTGAAAAAGAAATTAAGAGGTTGCAGATTGAGGCTGACAAAGAGGCTGGGCATTGGAGGCTGAGGCTAAGAAGTTACAATTGGAGGCAGAAAGAGAAGAAAAGAGACAGGCTGCAGAAAGGGAAGACAAGCGATTAGCTGCAGAAAGGGAAGCAGAAGATAAAAAATTACAAAAGGAACATGAGTTACGACTAAGGGAGTTTGAGTTTCAAAGCCATGCTCCTGAAAATGGTGCCAGTCCCTTTGCCTCTGATGCCACTACTAGTCAGGGAGCCTCAACCTCAGCTATGAACTTTCATTTAGATCATTTTGTTGAGAAAGACGATGATATCGAGAGCTATCTAAATAGATATGAACTATTAGCTACCACGTATGGGTTAGAGAGAGAAAGGTGGAGCTTAAAGTTATCACAAGGGCTTCGTGGTGCAGCTTATGAAGTTTTCGCCAAAATGAGCAGAGGTGATCAAGAAAATTATGACATGCTAAAGCAGGCTCTTTTGTTAAGATATGAAAAGAATGGAGAATTTTATAGAAAAAAATTTAGGAATGCTAAACTACTGTCAGGTGAAACCTATCACCAGTTCTCTGCACGGTTAGAGACATACTTGGAGAAATGGACTTCTCTGGGGAAACCCAAGATCTTAAGGAAATGATCCTTATAGAACAATTAAGAGAGTCCATGGCTCCAGACCTGAGAAAGTTTCTCATGGAACAAGGTGCAGAGAGACTGGGTGAGTTACTGAATGTCGCTGAAAGGTATCAAGCAGCTCAGGCAGAGGTATCAGGTAATAAAAAGAAACAGGTAGATACTTTTAGGGCACCACAGAACTTTAATAAATTTGATCCTAGAGATCAGAACAAAGGTAAGCACCAGTTTGATAGGCCACGGTATGACAATAAAAATAAAACCCCACAATTCGATGAAAGGAAATTTGATGAAAGAAAATCTTTCAACCAAGGAAGGAGGTGTGTAAAAATTGTAAGATGAACAATCATGACACTGACCGTTGCAGAAGGAACCCTATAGTAATGGCCACCCTTCAGGTCAGGTCGACCTCAAGAAAGGAGGAGGATATTATGTTAAATACCACTCCAGAAGAGTTGAGGAAGGCGCAGGCTGGGGATAAGACCCTCAAGCCTTGTTTTAAGAAGTTGTCCAATTGTCACACACCTCCAGGAAAAGGAGACTTCTATGTGAAGAACAACCTGATATACCGGAAGACTGGAACTAGATCCAAAGGTCAGGGACAGCTGGTACTTCCTAAAAGGTATAGGGCAGACTTAATAAGGAACTTACATGTGAGAAAAGATGGGGACCATGAGAAAATAGGTACCATCATTCAAAAGGTGGCTCAGAATTATTATTGGCCCAAGGCAAGGTGGGACATTGAAAATTTTGTGGAAAGGTGTAGCATAGCACATGAGGGAACACCCACAAGTGGGAACATTGATCAGGACCTGGACACGCCACGGGGCTAACGTAGGCCTGAGAATAGAAAGAATAATAAAGTGGACCAAGTGGAATGGGAAGCCCCTTTTCACGGACAATCTTCGATTGACTGTTTTACTATGGCCACTATGCAGAGAGTACAACGAGATATCTTACCCCAGGATAAGCCGAAAATCCCTCAATCGGACTTATGTAAACTGGAGGAAGAAGATGTAGAGAGGAAATCTCTCATCAAGAGTTCTAAGTGGGAAGAGAGCATCAAGAAAAAAATTGGTAGCGGTCGTTTTGTGCATGATGATTCTGGGAAGAAAAATCATCACTACAGAGCTTCGAGTGGAAAGGACCTGACATGTGCCAGGAAAAATAAGTTTCCGAATTTAAAAGTCCATATGTAACTCTGTTAAGAACGTGGACTGATGAAAAGGCAGAGGAAAACATTACATCCTCATACCAATATGTGAATGAGCTGACCACTCGTTTAAAAACTGGCTAGAAACTTGCCAATGAAAATTTGAAACAAGCCAGGAAAAAACATGCTGCCTATTACAACAGGAAAGCTAAAGACAGAGATTTGGCTGTGGGAGAGAAGGTACTGCTTCTTCTACCCGGTAGTCAGAATAAGTTACAAATTGGATGGCAAGGTCCATATACAGTTCTAGAGAAGGTGTCTAGAACAAATTATAAGATAGATAAGAAGGGGAAAGAAAAAATCTATCATGTGAATCTCCTGAAGAAATATTTGGAAAGAGAAAATCAGGAAGAGACACACTTGTTGACCTTGTCCATTGCAATGGAGATGAAAAAGGAACCACTTTCATCATTTGAATATCCATTACACCCCTGTGAGACAGCGGCACAGGTGAAAATCAGTACACATTTAACGAAAAATCAGAAGGAGAGAGTGCAACAGGTTCTAGATGATCATACAGAGGTGCTAACGGACCGACCGGGGCATACAAACTTATTGGAATATGATATGAAACTGATAGACCCCACACCTGTCTGTATGAAACCCTATTCGATTCCTTTTGCTAAGGAGAAAGCTTTGAAGGAAGAGATAGACTATTTGTTGAAGGAGGGAATAATTTCACGCAGTGAATCTTCGTATAGTTCCAGTGTGGTACTCTTAAGGAAACCCTCTGGAGAACATAGACTCTGTATAGATTACAGGAGACTGAATGCTATCACAGAAGGACAGGTGGATCCATTGCCGGATACAAATCAGTTGTTTGCCAGGCTAAATAAAGCTAAATATTTCTCAAAAGTGGATCTGAGTAAAGGATACTATCAGATTCCAGTAAAGCCTGAGGTTAGAACATACCTAGCTTTTAGTACCTCAGAGGGACACTATGAGTTTAACAGATTGCCATTTGGATTAAAGAATGCGCCTAGTGTCTTCTCTAGAATGATGAGAAAATTGTTGCATCCCCTGAATAATCCATGCATCACAAATTTCATGGATGATATCCTTGTAGCAACATAAACATTTGAGGAACACATTGACTCTCTGAACATGCTGTTTAATCGACTTAGAGAAGCGAATTTGACAGCCCGACCAACCAAATGTTGCTTTGGATGTAAAGAATTAGAATTCTTGGGACACACAGTCCATCAGGGAAACATGACCCCTGACCCCAAGAATTTAGAGAAACTAAAGAAAGCCCCGAGACCACAAACCAAGAAAGACGTGAGATCCTTTGTCTCATTATGTGGTTTCTACCAAAAGTATATCAAAAACTTTAATTCCATATGTGCACCGTTAACTGATTTGACACGTAAAGGAAATCCAGATCGAATTACATGGACAGCACAATGTGAATTGGCCTACCAGGAATTGAAGGAAAAGCTCACAAGCAAAACTATTTTGAAACTACCTGACTTAAGTCAAGAATTCATTGTGAGAACGGATGCAAGTAATATCGGGTTAGGTGCGACCCTGTTACAGAAATCAGATGCACTGAATGGGGAATTAACCCCAGTGGCATATGCTAGTAGGAAGTTGAATAAAGCTGAAACCAATTACTCAACTAGCGAAAAAGAATGTCTTGCAGTAATATGGGCGATAAAGAAATTCAATATTTATCTGTATGGGAAGGCATTCAAGTTGCAAACGGATCACAAACCCTTGTCGTTTCTAGCGCAGGCTAGGCATGAAAATTCGAGGTTACTCAGATGGTCCTTACTTTTGCAGCCATTCGAGTTCAGCATAGAGTATATTTCTGGAAAAACCAACCTGGGAGCGGATTTTCTAAGCCGCCATCCGTGTGATGAAAATCACCGTAAGCCCTAGGAATAATAATAAATTTCTCTATGTAAATATAGAATTATAGACTGACATATAACGTCTGTTTTAAGTGGAGAGAATTTGTCGTGAAACATTCTAAATCCTCATATCTAAATTAAAAAGTAAAGGTAAAGCCTAACGAATTAATTCAATAAAAGGAAAGACGAATGGTAAAAGACCAGTGCTGTCACAATGGCGTACAAAAATCCCCTTTTTCTACTTCGTCTGCATAGTGTAACGCTTTCACGTTTGATAGTAAAGCCTACAGCAGCATACACGCGTTTAAAAAAAAAATAAAACCGGTACTGTGTTTCTTAGAAAACCTTGAGATACGCACACTGCTTAATGACCTAGATAAAATACTAGCATTAATTTCATTTTATACACTGCGTAATGAAAAGACAGACGAGCTTAGAAGGGAGAGAGAGAGAGAGAGAGAAGGAGGAACGCATGCAATACTACCGCGCTGAACTCGGTGTTTGTTATGTATTGTGCTCAGTGTGGAAATACAAGGGGATTGACATAAGTCTTGGGCCTGACCATGAAGGAGTCACAAGAGGAAGATGAAACTTGGCACATTTAAAGTTCATCATATTTGCACTGAATGTGTGAAGTACGCGTTTGTTTCGTCAATGGGTTTTCCCGCTACGGTGCACGGCGCAATGTACCCTATTGACCGGATCTGCTGCTACAAAGATTTGACTAAACAATGAAAAAGAAGGAGGCCAGAGCTGTGATAAAATTTCTGATGTTTCAGGGAAAAACACCTACAGAAATACACAGGGAGATGGAACCAGTGTTTCGTGATTCTTGTCCTTCATATACTTTGGTAAAAAAAACTGGTGTCAACAGTTTAAGTGCGGCCGCTCAAATGTTGCTGATCTGCCAAGATCTGGTAGACCAGCCTCAGAGTGTAACGATGAAAATGCAACAAGAGTGAAGAAAATAATTGACCAGGATCGAAAAATGACAATTGTGGAGATAGCTAGTAGAGTAAAAGTAAATGAAAGAACAGTTTATAGAATTTTACACAACAGACTGAACATGAGAAAAGTGTGTGCACGCTGGGTTCCGCGACTGTTGACACATGAACAGAAGCAAACGAGGGTAAATTGCTGTCAACAGTTGCTCAAAAAGTGTCAGTCAAAAAATTTTTTGGAGACCATGGTGACAGTAGATAAGACTTGGGTACACCATTATGACCCCGAATCCAAAATTGCCAGCATGCAATGGAAAACCCCGGGCTCCCCAACACATGTCAAGCCGAGAGCGCAGAAATCTGCAGGAAAAGTGATGCTGACTGTTTTTTGGGACGGCAAAGGTGTCCTTTTGAAAGATTATCTGCCTCGTGGCAACACAGTTAATGGACAGTACTATGCAGATCTTCTCACCAAACTAAGAAAGGTTGTGACCAGGAAACGAGGGATAACGCGAACTCAAAATCTTCCTTTGCTTCAAGACAACGCGCCCTCTCACAAAGCACGGCTTGTGCAGCTAGCAGCCAATGATTTGAATATTGAAATTCTTCCACACCCACCATATTCTCCAGATTTGGCTCCATCAGACTTTTTTCTATTCCCAAATCTTAAAAAACAGCCAATTGGAAATCATTCTGACAACGATGAAGAGGTTATACTGGCATGTGATGACTGGTTTAGTTTGAAAAATAGGGTGTTCTACTCCCAAGGTCTTTTCAAGGTCAAGCAGAGATGGCAGAAGTGTGTCAATTCAGACGGTGGCTATATTGAAAAGGAATAAACACTATACAAAATTTCAGCTCTCTGTGACACGTCCTTCATGGTCAGGCCCAAGACTTATGTCAATCCCCTTGTAGATTATAAATTAGTTCTGAAGTAGGAGGTACAACCTTCTTGTTTCAGGGACAGTGGTACTAACATATTAAAAGCAGCACCTGGTCTGAGTTTGCTGAATCCAGAGGCTGGTAGCAGACTCCTTAGTCAATATATCGACCTGTGTGGTGTCTCAAGAACACGGTGAAGCAAGCGAGCAGTGGAGACTGTTTCCTGCCGCCCACACAGAAGTTAAGATTCTGTGGCCAGAGCAGCTCAATCTTGTGTATACCCCCTCTAACAGTGACTTTACCTTAAATCTAGAGGGACATTTATTAGTTTCAAATAAAAAGAAACTGTGAACTTTCCCAATATTATGTCCACGAGAAACAAACACTTGAAGTCATGATGACACACAACCACCTAGCTTGAAAAGCCAGTATTACCTCAGAGTACTACAGCACAACTTACACACATATTGCAATAATAATATATGTCAATACAAAGATTCTATCTATAAATTGTGTACATATAACTTGTGATTACATTTGATTGTGATTCCTGGTTCACTTTGTAGTTGAATCAGGATATCTAACATTTGAAGGAATTAATACATATATATTTTTAAACTTTAACACTTGACTCATTTAAGATAGTCTTATAGAGTGTTCTATGTATGTGAGTGTCACAGTGTTGTAAAGTATTGTGGATTAAATTAAATTGTGTATCTGTCTGTTGGTTGTTGTGAACATACACTTCATCATTATCATAACCCTAGACATTCAACGTAGTCATCACAATATTCCAGAATAGGTCTGACTGAGGTATAAATGTGGTAGCAAGTAAGGTCATCTGTAATACACCACACTATTAGATACAGATACCTTCACAGCTGATATCAGTCAGTACACTAAGTCCCCTATAAATATTTATATCATCCCACTTTACCACCTCTATATGTCGGGACGACATGTTATCTAGCAGCACTGAATATGTTTATATGCAGCAATTATGAGGACAGAATATGCTGATACTTGTAGAAAATATTTGTGTTCATGAAATGAACCTTTATTGAAGATTTACTATACATCTGTATAGTGAGCGACGCTCAAAGGGGAACCAGAAGCCATTTTGGAATTCTATTTATTGTGGAATCCTATTTATTGTCGATCATCAATCAGAGAACGGGGATGCCCCTTATTATCAGGTGATGATTAAGAGATCACAGGTATAAAGAAAACCCAATACTGGTGGGTTAACATTATCTTTACATAGATTTGCTGAACTTTACCTAAAAGAATCTTCGCTAGAAAAGAGGTTCTGTTTAGGAGTCATGTTTGAACAGTATTTATTAACTGACACGTTCGGTCAGTAAGGCCTGATGATTGTATTGATAAACAGTGGAAATCTAAGTGCTTGTCTACAGATGTTCCATTGCAATGTTATTCAACATGAATGCTAACTTAAGATGGTAGACCATTGATCAACAATATGCTATTTATGTCGACCTGTGTTCCTGTAACTATACACGTACTGTCTAAGTGTGTGCGTCCTATTAAACAGTATGAAACGACCACAGTAGTCCAGCCATCCTTGACTTCCACCTGTGATTGGAGTGAGTGTCCTGTGATCCTGTCGAACTGTCATCCATTCGCGTTTGTCATAATTGATGTTCACACTCACCCATTGCATCAGAATATACGCACTTAACAGTACACCTTGTCAGGGCCCCAACAGTTGGTAACCTGACCCATTTACAGAACATTGTGACTGGACGAGCTATATCACACAAAAAACAGTCCATATCAATCTGGTGCAAGAAAAAAAGCTTTATCAGAAGGATCGGACTAAGAATTCCTAAATTATAAGTGACAGATCAGAAGTATTTGGGCAACTTTACAACTTAAAAGTAAACCCGCATTTTTAAAAAAACAAAGACTGGAAACTTAAAAGGACCCGGACAAAAGTATTTGGGAACCTTTAAAACTTAGGAAAGGTAAACCCGCATTCTAAATACGAAGTCTGGATACCTAAGGAATCAGATTCACGCGTCATAAGTGGAATTATAACATTTCCAGGCCAAGTGATTCGAAGCATCTAATAAAGTGCTACGTCCATTCTAAACTGTGCGAAGAGATTGTGTTCCCAAATTTTGGGGTAAGTGTAAACATTTATTTTACAAATGTGAATCTGACATGTTTTCTTGCTAAGTTGTTATATATGAGGCTGGCAACCTCAACATATGAAAATAGTATTTCATAAACCACTACAGCAAGCGCTGGTGTTTCTTTTATGCTTATTCGCTCAGAAACGCGAAAGCAGCAGAGGTGACCCCAGACTCCGACTGTAGCAGTGATGATTACATCACATATGCCTCAAGTGCATCGTATCATTTTGTGAGATATATGTACCTTGTTAATTGTAATTCAGGCAAATCATTGAATTCGCGCTGTACAAGCACATATTCTCCCAGTTTAATACCCAGAAGAATATTGGTGATTTCTAATCATCCTCCCTGAGTTACACTGTGTATATTCAAAAAAGAATTTAATTATTCAGAGAGACTAACATTGGTGGGTGGACAGCGAGACAATGCGCCTGTTAATTTGCAGCCAACAAATGTACTTAGCAGAGGCATTTGTTCTTTCTATTTTGTCTAAAAGTTCGTGGAACGAAGCTATTAGACCGTCCGAGGAACGAAGCTATCAGACTGTGAAGTGTCATCATCACAAAAGAATTGAAACCAAGGCTGCAAGATCACTTATACCAGCTACGTGCTTGTAAAAGGCACCAGGAAGCGGACATTAAATTTTAAATTTAATCCTCAAACCAAGTCTCAATGAAGACGACTTTAATTTTCATCTAAAATAAAACCATCATTTCATCTCTATTTTAACCTGTTAAAACTAATTGATTATTAAATTTGTTACATGTTATTTTAAAACATAACAATCATAGTTTATTCAGTTATTTTAAGTGTGAAAGCAAACGTATGAGCAAGACTCTTTATCTACATTTAGACAGATATTTACATTTATAGAGCTAATACTTATAAAAAGGAATTTCGCTGGATTTACAACAGCTGTTGGCTTGAACGGGCTAAAACCATCGCTTAATTCTTCACAAAAGATGATGGACCGATATAAATTAACAATTCCCCTGCCAATGCCGCATTGTTCTTGACTTCGGAAATATGTTGTGAAAACTCCATTGAGATAGAAGCGCCATTACCCTTCTATCTACAACTCTGCCAAGAGTAATCTTGTGCGAAGGTAGACACCTTTGACGACCTATTTTAGATACTCTTGAGAACAGATCAGAACAAATTGTCATTCTGCGCCTCAGAACAGGACACAACCGACTCCGCAGCCACATGTATACAAAATTCAAGATTGGCAATTCAGCCATGTGTACATGTGGACAGGCACCCCAGACTGCGGAGCACGTAATTCAAGATTGCCCCGAATATGATATATTGAGGCAAACCCACTGGCCCAGAGAAACAACACTGGAAGCAAAACTATACGGACCTCTGCAAGGAGCTGCAGACTTTCGTGAATGGGTGCTTGCGTAGAATAGAGGGATTAAAATGGTATGACAAGGTTACCAACGTGGAGCTGATGGCGGGAACTGGACAGGTGCCGGTGGGACAGGAGATGAGAGGAAGACGGTGGCGATGGATGAGACACGCGCTGAGAAAACCTGTTGATGACGTTGCAAGGCAGTCCTTGTTCTGGGGCCCCCGGGGCAGGAGAGGCAGAGGTGGACCGGGAGGCGCATGGAGGGGAGAGCTGGAGACGGAGGTGAGGGTGATGAGGAGAGCGTGGAGGGAGCTTGAGATGATGGCACGTGACAGGAGGACTTGGCATGTGTTTGTTGAAGGCCTATGCTCCTTTGGGAGTGGAGGGTTATGAATGTATGAACTACAAAAGACAGTGAAGTTTATACAAGAATCAACATTGCAGATATAGACAATATATTTCAAGCGAACGAAAGAAGAAGAAGATACTCTTTGAGTTTTGGCAACTGTTACTGCAAAGCAGGGGAGGCAATCCGTGACAGCTACTGACCGGAAATAAGAATAAAACAATGTACCCAATCTTCACAGCTACGAAAAGTCATGTTGAACCTCACTGGACGTGAGCTGCCAGACGACAAGAGTCCCACATTCCTTGGAATTACATTGGACAGCAGACAACCATGGAAAAATCAAACTGATCAGCGTCAGCAGAAAGCTAGTTAGCGCAAGGTTGTGATGTAAAAACTTCCAGGAACTGCTTGTGTTGCAGACCATCATATACTGAAACTGTTTTGTGCAGGCTATGATAGACTGGCACTGAAATATAGAATACCGGACAATGAAATTTTTCAAAATCTAACTTCGACAGAACATCCAGAATAAATAATTAGGCTGAGTTAACTGCAACTGGAGCAATGATTGACTTTTGGTCCATGCCCAAGAAAATTGTTATTTATCTTATGCATTGCTTACCCAGTTCTAACCAAAGTGGGTAATAATTTGTGTATACATATACTTCATGGCCTCTAAACCCAGCCCCTGCAGACCCAAGTGAAACAGTCCCAATTACAATGGTTTGACCATGTCTGCCGAATAGGAGAAGATCGACTACCACCACAAACATGGTAAACCAAGAGCAGAGATCCAGATCTCCAGAACGACCCAGAGTTCGCTGGGAGGACAACATTAGACAATCTCTGAAGGACCGAGGATTAGACAGGAACCAAGCTAGGAGGAAGAAAGTGGACAGGATAGTATGGCACCCTCACTGACAAACCTCTTACACCCCAGGGTAGAAGAGAAACGACTAAGTAAGTAAGCAAGTAGTATACAGTGTTCTTTATTCTGTATAGTATTTTAAATGAGATGAACATTCATGAAATACTTTAGTTCCTTTTTCTGGTCTTTCTCTCCACTCTGGAATTATTATCTACTACTCTTTCTACGTGCTAATTCTTTCAATATTTATTGTTTGCGCTTTCATAGTTCAGTGCTTTCTTATCATATTTTGTCCAATTTTTTTAAAACTCCCTTACATATTACCTTGATCACTTGACCTGTTTTGACATTACATTGACTTTGTTTGTGCAAATCGACGTTGCCACATTGACTTTTTTCTTATCGCCAGCTACAAAAGGAGGAAAAGACCAACTGAGCGATATCATTATTGTTGATCCAGACGTCTTCGTAGTGGTCCAAAATGGATGGACAGACGTTATTTGGAGATAAGGTGACAGTTGGCAAATATGCTGTGCCCCAAAACACAGTCGATGACAATCTTGGTAAAGATTAAGACACGGACAGTAAGATAACCAATGTGATTTTTGGGGCACGGAAAGATACGTAATCGCTTCGCCAAGACCTTGTTGTGATCAATAATTAGAAGAAAGTGACATCTTGGAGAAGATTATCAATAATAGATCTACGAAGTAATGAGTTGTAACCATGGTAAATACCCACGGAAGTAGCAAGACCTTATAAGGTAATGGAGTTTGAAAACAATATTTTATGTGTCATGTAGAATGTTCTACATGAGAGACGAGGTTAGTGGAGGATAGACCTCTACCAATATCAGAGTTATTTACTATTGGTTTGGCTTTTGAGATGCAAAGATAGGCTGCTCTTGATTGGGCTTTTCGTCAACGAAGCAACATAGGTGTGTGAGTTAAAATATTCGTTATAACCTAGCGCTTTCGAATCCTACTTCACTAACTTCAAATTTCTTCAAGGAGAAATCATAGACAGCCATGAACACAGAATATCAGGACCCAAATATAGGACAGGCCAGAGGACCGGACATGAATTATATGATTAGAAGAGAGTAACCCCGGGACATCATTTTGTGCCTTAAGTCCTAGGATCCTGGTTAAAGTGCTATAATTTAGACACATAACCCATCTGAGGAGACGGCATCTTAAATCAGTTGCCCGACAATATTCGGACGTTCCTTGTGCAACAAGTCTGTGTTTAATTTGCCCAAAAAAATCGGGGTAAGTTGTAATGTGTTTTATAATTTCAAATGTTGCACTTTTGATAGGTATAATTTGCTTCTGGGTGTACAGTGGCGTATGAGGCTGGCAACCTCTTCAATGTTAATAACGTGACACATGAACCACCACTGCAAGAGATGGGGACTGCTTCGTGAGGGTTTCTTCATAAGAACCAACAGCAGAGGTGGCCCCAGACTCCATCATGAACAGGGAGTGGATGATGATATCATGGTGTACATTGTTATTATTCAAGCACTTTAGTAAATTTAACATACACACAAACACACACTTACACACACACTTACACACACATATATATATATATATATATGTGTGTGTGTGTGTGTGTGTGTGTGTGTGTGTATATATATATATATATTTTTTTTTTTTTAATTTATTTATTTATTTATTTATTTATATGTGTGTGTGTGTGTGCGTGTGTGTGTGTGTGTGTGTGTGTGTGTGTGTGTGTGTGTATATATATATATATATATATATATATATATATATATATATATATATATATATATATATATATATATATATATATATATATATATATTTGCATTTGTGGTCTTCTGCTATCCAAACATATTTTTATACGACTCACTGGGGTTAAAGCGTAACACTCAGGGAGTGTAAAATATTCTGAGGAAGATGGAAGTGGTGGATGGAAGCGGAGGGCTCCTGATGCTCATATCAGGGACCCAATACTCAAATGAGTCATTTGTTTTCCTCTTTGTGATACACGTGTGCGGTACATGTTGCCAGCAGTCGACGCCTGACACCAACATCAGACAGGTCTTGAAGACGCTTGACAACCTATGTTATTACCTCATACGTGTTACACGAGACATGTTACAGCCACCTGTGCGAAGAATCTGTGGGAACGAAACAGCGGCCGAAGCAGACGCCAACATACTCCACATTGGAAGCTAAGTACTATAACAGCGCAATCACTGGACATTTCAAATCTTGTCAATAAGTCCACCACATTTTAAATCATCCAATGATGATCAATATCATCTTCTCCTTTTTATAAGTAAAGGTAAAGGATCCCGTTACACGCCCATTGAGGCATACTGGGAATATGGTGTTAGGCCCATATTTTCTTGACCGTCAGCACGCTAGGGGTGATGTGGTCAGCATCACGCCGGCCGCTTTAACCTTCCTAGAAGTTGCGCTGGTACCCAATTCATGAGGCTGGGTCGACCTCGGAGCCGTTTGTGGTCTACAAATCCCACCTCAACTAGGGATTTAACCACGAACCACCGAGCTAGGAAGCCAGTGCACTAACCGCTGCTCTACCGCGGCTCTTCTTTTCATAAGTAACCTTATGTATTTTAAATCTTATTAAACTCATAAGTGATTATTCAACCTGTTGAATTATAATTTTAAAGCTATCGTTGGATTAATCACTATTGAGTAATTGTATGTCTCATATTGTTTTAAATATAAACATATGAAGCTATATAGCTATAAAATTAATAGTTGATGATTCCACCTTCAGCTGGGGGCTCAAGAACCACGAGTGAACATTTACTCACAGAAGTGGCGAGATAATACAAGTTCATGACGGCTTAGATGATCACAGTTGTTATGCTTGCTTTTCTTTAACATCCTGTTAGGTCCCCATAAATAGAAGCATCATTCTTCTTTTTATATCTCTGCCAAGAGTAATCTTGAGCGAAGGTTGATATCTTTGAATATCCTCATCATTATACTCTAAGTCTGGCCATTGTTGGACCACTAATGCGGAGCAAGGGAGACGATCCATGCCACATGAACCCAAATAAATTAAATTAACAATACAACAAAACTACAGTTCAGACAAACGAGGCTACAGAATACTACACAAGGCAGAAAAAATGTAACAGGCTTAGAAAAAAAAAAAACCCTCGTGAATACCAAACTGATGTCTGCAGAATGGGAGAAGATCTGCAGCCACGGCAGGTATGGGAAGCTAACAGCCAGGGATCCAGACCTCGAGGACGACCCAGCGAGACAACATTAGACAATCTCTGAAGGACCGATGACTAGAATGGAACCAGGTCAGGGGGAAGACATCCGATACGATAGCATGGCGCTCTCTCTTCCAAACCTCTACACCTCATGATAGAAGATGAACGACTAAGTAAGTAAGTAAAAATACCAAACTGAGAGAATATCGTCGGGTTAGGCTGCTCACACACTGTAACTCATTTTAATTTCATTTATTCATTCCTCTTTTCGCTCCGTATGATGTATGGAGCCTTTTCCGTAGCTGGCCCACTTGTAGGATGCCCGCACCAAATCATTCAAGTGCACATAAAGCAGTGGTTTCTGTATCAATTTGGTTTATATGATGAGGTGGCCAGCCCTACGCACAATTTCATACCAGTCGCAATAAACAACAGCCCGGGTGTAGCCAAAGCCCTGGTCTTTCTTTGTACCCTACGAGCCCACCGGAAACTGCACGAGACTCATTCTATTGTGGAGTCTAGATGAACGTAAACTATACACGTAAAAGTCTACCCTAGCTGCGATCTACACTTGTTGCAGCCTAAACAATAATCCAGGTAAGATTAATTGCTTCCATCGATAAATAGAAAGTTGCCAGACATGTTTTAGAATGCCATAATGTGTTTACACGTCGTCAAGGAAGCAACTTCCATGATGTGGGCTATCAGATTAAAAAAAAAATATTTGTGTGTGAGTAAATCCTTAATGTAAAGAGCAGAAATATCAACAGCTGGGAAGACGGGATCCCATTTTGATGAGCTCTCATAAAATGTGTTTAGCTGGGCCTGTGGGTGGTCCAAAAGTGAACATGTCAGGGGCGTTGTAATTAGCGAAAGTAATAGGAAACTTTATACGGAGCATTACAAGAGGAAGACATCTAATCATCAGAAATAGCCTCCATCCCCATCAGACAGGCGCTTTGGCCCTATTAACATCTGGGCGCTCTAATGGTGTGGGCTCACTTGGGTCATGACTCCAAAGTGTCATCATGTCTTTTTCTGCAATGCCTGTATTTGGAATTGAACCCACTCCACCTTGTTTGCAAATACGTTAAAGAAATATAGTACCATAGCAGATTATACCGTCAGGAAGGGAAGTTTTAGAGACTTCACTGTACTAGGTCCACCTTTATCAGGTGGGGTGCATTAGCTTACCCTAGCACAAAAGCAGAGTCAGGTACCTTTTTACAGCTAGGTAGGCTGGAATGTGATGATACCAGCTTTCGATCTCGGAACCTGGTAATTTTGCCGCGAGAGGTGTACGATCTAACCGCGTAGCCAATTACTAAACTGTAAACACTAAAACAAAGTGTCCTATTGAAAATGTGGACCTCTGTGTGATGACGGTTTTAGATTTATGTCCACGCATTTACGAGATGCGAACCTCTGCATGATTAGGAGGATAGAGTTATGAAGAATCATTTACGAGATGCGAACCTCTGCATGGTTACGAGGATAGAGTTATGAAGAATCATTTACGAGATGCGAACCTCTGCATGGTTACGAGGATAGAGTTATGAAGAATCATTTACGAGATGCGAACCTCTGCATGGTTACGAGGATAGAGTTATGAAGAATCATTTACGAGATGCGAACCTCTGCATGGTTACGAGGATAGAGTTATGAAGAATCTTTTGTTAAGTTCTAATAATTCCACAGGTCGTTTCCTGAACATTATTTCACTAGTAGGCCACTAAAGTCGCGTCGATGAAGCTTCCGGTGGAGTCCGTGATGCGTGAGAAACCCCGGAAGTGTGAACCCCAAACGTGCAGAATACGAATCTTTGATGATTTAGCTTGTTCCACACCGAATTTTTTTGTTTGTTTTTGACTACCACAAAAGGCAGTACTCTGCCACGCTTACCTGTATTTATGGAAAAGACAAAAGACAGAGCGATCTTAGAGACCAGGAGTTTATTCTTAATACTACAGTATCTCTCTCCACATGTAAGCCTACCTTGCCGTGGTTGGAGAGCTTGAGCGCCTCAATGATCCCGGGAGCTATGCCGGCGGGAGTTTTACTCCTGGCAGGGTCACCCAAGCCGGACAGGTCCTGGGTGAGGGGCCAGACTAAATGGGCTGAGGAGTGGGTGGAACCCTATAGTTGTAGATGCAGAACCCACCGGCGAGTGGTACATGCTCTGGTCTGCACCAATCCACCCCCACTTCATGGGTTAAATGCTTTCTTGCCTCATTCTTCACTGTTTGTCGTCTATCACGCCCATGGCGACCGTTGCCTCAATTGGCTGTGTGTGGTGTACCCGGAAACGGGGCCTCCCAGTACTGAGGCAAAGTTAAGTCCCCGATGTCACTTATCGGTGCAGAATTGAGAGAGATGGCTGAGCATCACAATCCCTCCTGTGTTGCAGCATGATGAGAACCCAGCATTGCACACTGAGCTTGGGGGGATCACTTGGGCACCAGACTTAATACTGGCTCTTGACTGGATGGCCGCATGCAGGAGATTTCTACAATGGAGGGTTGGCAGGTGGTGGGTATCGGGAAGTGGCTCTGTGCAGGACGTGAGGATTCCTTGGGAGAGCCCCGAACCAGAGCACAGCATTGTGCAAGCTCTGCATAGTTGGAGAGCCCCCTGGATGACGGGGAATGCACAGTGTGCTACCCCACCTATCCCCAACTGCTAACTTAGAACCAGAAGTGGGGTCCTCTGTATGCGTGCCAGGCCAGGATAAAATGCCTGGGAAAGAGACTGGAGCTCAGAACTCCCTAACTCAAAGTTGCAGGATGGCAGAAAAGCCACGGGAAAGACAGGGCTATTTTGAAGATAACGCAACCATATTTTCACCATACGAGCTCGGACGCCGCCTCGGTAAACAAGGTCCGCGCAGAGCAGTGACACCCCCAGGCTGCTTGCGAATAGTCTACTACTGGGAACATAAACAGATTAGGGATGAGCCCACTCTCCCGTTGAACAGGTGCTAAAGTCGTAGATACTGGGCCAGAAGGCGCACCGGAAACCACAGTATCATGCAACTCGCTTTTTTTTTCTATGGAGAGTACACCGTCAAATAAATCTCGTTCTGGTGCTCGCCCTGTGGAGCTCCACCAGGCAGGTGCAGTGCCGGGCTCTGAGCCTCGACAGAGCCCACCCTCAGCTACTGGAGGACCCTCTAGACCGTCTTGTGGAGTCAACAGACGGCGGAGGAGAACTACTGACCAAAACAAAACAGAAAAAGAGAAACCCAGAGTGCCACTTGTCATGATGCACTGGAATGCAGAGGGAGTGAACAGCAAGCAGGCTGGATACAGCAAAAAGACAGAGCTGGAAAACATCTTGTATGAGAAGCAAGTCAGTGTTTGCTGTATCCAAGAGACTCACTTGAAAGCAGATCAAACCTTTAAAATAAGGGGATATCAATGCTTCAGATCCGACAGACAAGATAGACGAAAAGGAGGAGTACTTACTCTTGTAAGGAATAACATTCCTGCACACGAAAGGAAAACCTTCATGGATGGAGCAGAATATCAGCTGCTGCAGATAAAGGTAGACAAGATGGAAATAGAACTCCTGAACTATTACTGTCCGAACAACAAACCCCTGAGTCTCAGCTCTATACAGGTACCAGCCACCAACTTTATAGCAGTTGGAGACTTTAATAGCCACTCCCAGAGCTGGGGCTATAACCATCTGGATCACAGAGGTGAAGAGGTTGAAACTTGGCAAGATGATCACTCCCTAATCCTAGTCAATAATGCCACAGATACTCCTACCTTCTACTCCAGAGGATGGCACACAACCTCAACACCAGATCTTGCCTTCTCCACACCAGATATAGCTGGATCTATTAGTAGAGAAGTAGGAGACCAACTAGGGGGAAGCGACCATCGCCCAATCTTTCTTACTGTCCAGAGTGCAACTCTCAGTACAGGCCCAGCCATTACAAGATGGAACTACAAAAAAGCCAACTGGGGTTTATTCAGGCATCAGGTGAACACGCTGCTGTCTACCCTCAAGGTACAGAACAGAGACATTAATGAAGTGGTAAAAGACTTCAACAGATGCATACTACAAGCTGCAAAAGAAACCATTCCCAAAGGATGCCGGCGTAACTACATACCATACTGGTCCAGCACACTCCAAGAACGTCAGGAAGCTATGGACAAGGCTAGAAAGGACGCAGAGTCTCAGCCTTCACTTGAAACTCACAACAAATGGAAAAAGGCTGTAGCAGAATTTCAGAGAACAAAGCTAGAAGAAAAGCGGAAAAGCTGGAGAACTAAAACGGCATCGCTGAACCTTGAGAAAGACGGCAGGAAACTTTGGAGATTAGTCAAGTCTCTAAATGAAGAGCATTCCTCACCAAGGCAGACTATCACATTGGATGAAGGTGGCAAACTTTTCAGAGGAAAACAAGCTGCAGACTTGTTTGCTAGAAGATACAGTTCAGAAAGCAACTTACCCATTAACATAGACCATCAGAGAGAGATAAGAAAAGAAATACTGGCAACCATGGGACAGACAGATACTCCTGCCCCAATGAGGGAACCCATCACACTAGGAGAACTACAGAAGGCTATTTCCAAGCTTAAGTTTCAAAAGTCACCCGGCCCAGACAAAATCAGCAACGAAATGCTAGTAAATCTGAGCTCAGCAGCAAAGACAAAACTGCTTGAGATATTCAACCACAGCTGGTTGAAAGGAACGGTACCCCAAGTATGGAGAGAAGCCATCACAATACCCATACTAAAGAAAGGGAAATGTAAGACCGAGGCTGCAAGTTACCGGCCAATCAGTCTCACAAGCTGTGTTGGGAAGACTATGGAGCGAATAGTCAACCACAGATTGAAATGGTATTTAGAGTCTGAGCAGATCCTGGTGCCGGAACAAGCTGGATTTAGAGAATGCTACAGTATAGAAGACCAAGTTACTTACTTGTCTCAAGCAATAGAAGATGCCTTCCAGGAGAAGAAAAAGGTCCTAACGATCTGGGTCGACTTCAAGCAGGCCTTTGACAAGGTGTGGAAAGATGGCCTCATTGCAAAACTTAGGAGAAGTGGAATCCAAGGCAACATGATGAAATGGATCCAGTCATACTTGCATAACAGGAGAACTAGAGTCACTCTTGACGGTCTGCAGAGCAGAAAAGTGTTTGCTCCATCAGGGGGTACCTCAAGGAGGAGTAATTTCCCCAACACTCTTCCTTGTTTACATCAATGACCTGGTGAAAGATCTCCCTGCAGGAGTTAAAGCTGCCTTATATGCAGATGACCTAGTACTCTGGTGCGCTGATGAAAATGTCACCACAGCAAATTATAGAATGCAGCGGGCAGCAGACATGCTAGTGTCATGGGCAGAGAAATGGCTTATCACAATAAACACAGACAAAACCTCCACAACACTGTTCTCCCTCGCCCCCAAGGACAAATCAGCTAACATACACCTAGGGACAACCGTGATCAAGGAAGAAAGCTACCCCACCTATCTTGGGGTGACATTTGACCAAAGGCTTACATGGAATAAGCATATTGAAAATGCAGAAGGAAAGGCCCGAAGACGACTAGGCATACTCAGAAAATTAGCAGGTACCAACTGGGGAGCAAATGAACGAAATCTAAAGAAGATTTATAATGGAGTAATAAGACCACACTTAGAGTTTAGCTCAGCAGCATGGTCATCAGCTGCTAACTCACATCTGCAGTCTTTGGACAAGGTGCAAAATCAAGCTCTCAGGCTCATTACAGGAGCCATGAAAACTACACCAATAACAGAGATGCAGAAGGTTGCTGGATTACAGACATTGTCCCATAGAAGAGACACAAAAACCATGATCCAGATGGAAAAGTACAACAGTATGCCAATGCACCCAATGAAGGCAAGACTAGATGATCTGGCATTGGGACGTCTAAAGCGTAGCAGCTTTGTGCATCGGGGGAAAAGACTTATAAGACAGCATCAAGAAGACCTATCCATGAAGACAACACCACTGAAGCCCACCCTATACCCTGTACCATGGGAGCAGGCCAGCAGTGCCCTCCAAATTAATACAACAGTCAGTGGTCTCACAAGTGGATGTGAGTATAATGATCTGCAAAAACGAACTGCTACATTGAGTATGATCCAAGAAAGCTATCCCGATCAATCATGGATACATGCCTATACAGATGGATCAGCAACTAATGCTGTTAGGAATGGAGGTGCCGGTATCTTTATCTCATATCCTGACAACCACTATGAGACTAGGCACATTCCCACTGGTAAATTCTGTTCCAACTATACAGCTGAGGTTCAAGCTCTAGAGCAAGCTGCAAATATGATTTATAACACCAACTCTGACTGCCACCAGGTAGTCATCCTCACAGATGCACTGTCTGTCCTGCAAGCTCTCAAGGGTGGTAAACTCCCGCATCTGAGAAATGAACTAAACAAGGTAGCTGCCAAAAAGAGAACCATACTTCAGTGGGTACCATCTCATTGTGGTGTACCCGGAAATGAAAAGGCAGATAAACTTGCAAAAAAGGGAGGAGAATGTGAACAAGAAGATAATGAAGTCACATACTTTGAGAAAAAGAGAGCTATCCAGACTATCAGAAGAGAACAGAACCAACCCAAAGACGACTATCACACTCTCGACCGGCAGGGACAGACAACTATTTTTCGACTCAGGACAGGGCATAACAAACTGAATAAACACATGCACAAGCTACGATTGTCTGCTTCACCACTGTGCACATGTGGATTAAACGAACAAACTGCTGAGCATGTTCTACAGGACTGTCCTCTGTATGACCAGTTAAGAAAGATATACTGGCCCAATGACTCAACACTAAACTCAAAGCTATATGGAGTTAAAGAGGAACTTCAAACAACAGTCGAATTCATCATGAGAACTCGTCTGACGGTGTAATCATCAAAGATGCGATCGCAAGAAGAAGAAGAAGAACTACAGTATCTCGTCGGAAAAAAAAATGGAACGAAAATTAGAAGGAGGACATTCTTGATGACTGAGAAAAATGTACCCCTGAACCACTCAGTATATGTAAGCGAACCCCGACACAGACAATCTTTCCTATCAAAAGATCTCAAGACCTTCCCTGGTCCCTGAAGTATGTTTACCCCGAGCTAGGAAGTCTGTTGTTCGGGATAAGATGCAACCATCAAAGGATAAACAACCTACTCGTGCGATGGGAAGTTAATCTAACGGCAGGAAGGTCCCCTCAGGTCAGCTAGTATGCAGGGCGTATCTGATACCGGGACGTCAGTGTCTCGCGAGAGTCTCCTGAGAAAAGGAAGCTCGGACGCTTTTTAAGTCGATTGCAATTAATGATGTGGAAATATTCAAGTTTGTTTTTTCGTTTGTTTTTAATAAGTGATTTTTTTTTATAAAGTCCAGTGTGGTATTCGTAGTTTAAGATTGAGCCGATAAAGTAAGAGTTAAATAAAATAACAAGCACAAACACTCAAATACGAGACATGTACACACACAACAGACAAGAGATCGAACGGTCAATGGCTCCACCGGAAATCAGGAAACCTGGAAGTTCCTCCACACATACGAAGATGTCAAGTTGCACCTAAAAACTGTTTGCAAAACAAAACACAATATCTACAATGTCATGTAGTTACGGTGGAGCACGGTGCTTAATTGATACAAATGACTTCATCTCCCATATTCAGATGAATGAGATGTTAAAAATAAAACAGCAAAGGTGTCGGACGCAACATTGATCTACAATCTACATGTAGCCTTTCATGAAATGAAATTTTGAGGTCCGGCTTTAAGCAGTACCTAGAAGAGAACTGATAGGTAAGTCACCTTCTCGCTAGACCTATGCTCCAGGGGTGTTATAGAAATATGTGAGTGCAGCTCGTATTTATTCCCTACCAATTTTTAAAGTATTAGTATTTCTTTGACCACACCACAAAATTATAACGGGAAATTTAAATAATTCAATAACTGCAGTTATAAACAAACCAATGCACTTTATTGATCACTGATGTATAGTAACAAAAAAGACATTCGCACCTTGCTATATCAGTATCTTACAAGATTACGCTAAAAATAAACTATATTGCCACTGTTTGGTCGTTTTTTATGTATTTTCACCATAAGCCGCACTTAACTTGCGTGACTTCCTTCGGTGGTTACACATCTGGGCGCTATGTATGCCAGGAACAGTGTTGGTCCACTGCTAAGCAGTTCACAATTTCAAAAATTGTTCACAACTTTCAAAATTGTGTCACGTTTTTCATTCATCACTAGCTGAACGCTCAGACACAGCGGTGCTTCGAAGTCTGCGGCTGTTTGAAGATTCCATCGACAAATCGCTCACAAAAGCGGTCAGTTGTGGCTTCTTATCAGTTATCTTGTTGTGTTGTGGGTTAAGACTTCTAATTTTAAGAGTCAGTCCTCTGGATAGCTGAGTCAGATCTTGAAGTGATTTCGGAAAGTCATCATCATCAGTTGCCATCTCCACAACGGAGGTTGGCTGTAATGGATCTCCAACGTCTTCTGTCTCTTGTCTTGGTGGTACACTCTGATAGACTCTTTCCCGTCCATCTCTTGATGTTATCTTCCCACTTATAGCGCTGTCTTCCCCTTGCACGTTTACCTTCAACTCTCCCTTCTGTTATGGTCTTCTGCAAGGTGTTATGCCTTTTTATGTGGCCAAAGTATTTTAGCTGCCGAACTTTGACCTCTCTCATTAGTTCTCTTTTCATACCTAGATTTTCTAGGACCTCCTTATTTGTTTTCATCTCTTTCCATGAGATACGCCCCATTCTTCTATATATCCACATTTCAAGAGCCTCAATTCTTTCTTCCAAATGCTTATTCATCGTCCATGTTTCTGCACCATACAGAAATGCAGAATATATATAACACTTTATGATTCTCAGTTTTAATTTATGAGATAACTGTTTGGATGTCAGTATATGTTTCATGTTGTTGAATGTAGCTTTGGCCATTCCTATTCTCTTCTTGATTTCTGTTTCACATCTGCCATCTTCTGTTATTATATGACCAAGATATACGTAGCTCTTGACTTGTTCCAGGATTTTCCCATTTACGCTTATCTTTAATGTGGGTTTATCGTCTGTTTTGCTAATTATCATAGTTTTAGTTTTCTCAATATTAATGTCGAGTCCATATTCATGACTTATACTGTTCACTTGCTTCACTAGTTCTTGTAACTCCTGTTCGCTTTCAGCTAACAACACGGTATCATCTGCATATCTAAGGTTGTTTATTGATCTTCCACTGATGTTCAGTCCTGGTATTTCCTGTATCTGTTTGAAAATTTTTTCGGTGTATAAATTAAATAGGCAGGGGGACAGCACACAACCTTGTCTGACACCTCTTTTTATGTCTATGTATGGTGAAAGTACGGAACTTTTTTTTAAATTTTATTTTTTATTTTTAAAAGGTGATGGGTAGAGAGGTCTAGTAACAGCCCACTGTTATTGCCTCCGCGCGTCCACCATCTTGGTCTACCCTGTTCAACCTAATTGTCAGTTATAATTAGGGTATTTAATGTCATTTTACTCTCAGTTTTGTGTTATATTCAGACGATTGTCTTTTGCGACCGATGGTTTCAATTTATATTAGAATTTGTTCTTTTAAAATCCTGTTTCTGTTACTTCGTTGTTTTTCCTTACATTATCTTACATTACCTTACATTATGAGTAGTCAGTATTTTTTTTTAAGTGTGTCGTTCCTTTCTTTTAATGGTTTGTTAGTTTTTGTTTATTAATTATTATTGGTTTGAATTGTTTTTCTGAAGTAGTATTATTATTGTTATTATTACTAATAATGTCAACAAGTGCAGCAGAAAATGGAGGTGGGGGTGTCTTTCTGACCTTAAGCACTGGTGCAGAAAAAAAGGCTGTCAGTGGCAACTGGACAATTCTCAAGTAACTTCGGAGCAGAGGCAGAGGCCTCGAAAACTGCAGCAGAGGTTATATTAACAGAAGAAAGCACAGAGAGACTATTTGCTTTCTTTACTGACTGTGCGTCAGTAACTGCAACGTTGAAAAGCCAAAATAATACAGACCTTGATGACCTCAGAATAGTGCTCCACAAACTTCGTCAACGGTTCAAAAGTGTTGTGATCCAATGGATCCCATCTCATTGTAACATCACCGGCAATGAAGAGGCTGACAGAATGCCAAAGAAGGTTCACATCTACCTCAGCCTAATGCAAGCATAACTTTCGAGGAGGCAAAGAGTTTTATCAGAATCAGATACAGAAACAAATGGAATGTAGAACATCCAGGTCACACACAGAATGATGCTTACTACCAGTTCAACAGAAAAGAACAAATGGTAATCTTCAGACTCCGAACTGGCCACAACAGATTGAGATACCATCTATTCAACAAGCTAAAGATAGGAACTACCGATCAGTGTAACTATGGGACTGATAAAATGACTGGTGAACATCTGCTTCAAAGCTGCCAGTTATATGCGGTACAGAGAAAGCGCATATGGCCGACGCCAGCTCTTTTCGTGGAAAAGCTTTACGGGGATTCAAATAGCCTCAAACTGACTACTGCTTTCTATGAGAACATTCAAGTGGACGTCTAAGAGTGTACGAAGAAAAAGATTACTGATAATGTCACTGTTATTAACCTTATTTTTTGCCTTTGTTTTGTGTATATACCGTGTTAATATCAATTGGGTTTCCCATGGGGCATCTAAACTTAACATCCAATCACCTATAATGCCTATATTGTCATTTCTAAGGTACATTTTAAATTCATGCCTCTGTTGCTCGTACTGGCTACAGTGCATCAGATAGTGGTTTATATTATTTTCTTCCTGGCATTCTTGGCAGTGTGGTTCCTCTGTATCATAAAGTATGCTGCACCTAGACGGAGACGCCACAACTACTTCTTGTTCAGCGGTACCTTTAGTACTTCTCTGAGGAAGTGCAAGGAACTGTGTCTGAGACGGGGTTTATATACCTAATCTCAGTTCTAACTCTTGCTTTCTCAGATGTCTGCGCATGAGTTCACTTTTACTCTTGTAAACTTTCGTGGAATTTCAATGCTGTTCTGCGAATTTACCGACAAAATCATAATTTCTTCGTAAAACACCAAAGATATTGATTTCCCACTGCTATAATTACATGTATAAGAAATATCCTGTTCGGGGCATTAACCATTAATTTATAGCAGAATCTTCTGTTGTGCAATTCATAATTTTTCATAAAGACACTAGTTTACGAGTCAATTCCAGAGTGTCTTGCATGTGTTACGATAATGATGATATCTGGGCTGTTTTTGGAGCATCCTATATCATTCTAAATTATGCATGGGGGCATATCTGGAGTCATCCTTATTTGACCACCAGCTGTGCACAATGCTACAATATACATATGTGGAAGTGAACTTCTGTCTGTGAGGCTAATTACATCCTCATTGACTCTTGAAATCCTCTACACACTTCCAGGGATTCCCCTATAGTAAAACCTGTTGAGAACCCAGCATTGCACACTAAGCTTGGAGAAGTCACTTGAGCCCCAGACGTAATTCTTTGGCTTTGACCTGGTTGACTACATGAAGGAGGATCTCACTATGGACCCAGTGATAGGCAGGGGAAGCTGAGAAGTGGCTCTGTGTCTTCTTCTTCTTTGATCCTTAGCCGCCGACCGTCAAAGCAGTCAGTGGCCATCACGCCTGGTGGCGTCTTGTAGAGCAACAACAAATTGATTCTACTTTGCTCGGTCGGTGGCCATCCTTCATACAGTGCCCCAACTCTGGTTCATTCTTTGCATCTCAGCCTCCACAGTCCTCCGCCAAGTTGTTTTTGGTCGGCCTCTCTTTCGTTTTCCTTCAGAGGTCCATAGCATAGCTGTTCTTGTGATGGCATCGGGGTCTCTTCTGAGGACATGGCCAACCCAACTCCAGCGTCTGCCAGCTATGATGGTGTGCATGTCCTCTTGCTTGCTCCGTGTAAGCAGATCTTGGTTAGTGATGGTATTCGGCCAAAAGATTCGGAGCATTTTTCTTAGGCATGTTGTAGGAAAAGAGGACAATTTCGACATTTCCTTTTCTGTAACTTTCCAGCATTTCGAACCATAGAGAAGCACATAAAGCACACAGCTCTGATATAATCTTAATTTAACTAAAAAAGGCTGTTCTTGCTTTGTTCATTCTGTTGTTGATGTCTTTGCTTGCCCCGCCGTCTGGTGTTACTATGCATCCTAGGTATGTGAAGGTGTCTGTCTGTACCAGTTGCTGATTCCTTACTGATATGGGCTCAGGGTTGCTCACATTGAGTGTCATGACCTCTGTCTTCTTTAGATTAATGTTCAAGCTCTGTGTAGGACGTGACAATTCCTTGGGATAGCCCAGAACCAGAGCACGGTATGTTAGCTCTACATTGTTGGAGAGGTCCCTTAGATGGCGAGGAAAGCATAGAATGCCACGCGCTTCAAGCTTGGGATCAGATGTGATGATCCTTTAAAGGCAAGCCAAGCTGGAGAAACTGGAGCTCATGACTTCAACTCAGCATATTTCGGAATGGCAGAAAAGCCACAGGAAAGTCCTAGATCTAGTGTAGATAATACCAAGAACTCTTGGCTGCAAAAGTGAGAGAAGCTCAACAGCCCTAGTTAAACAAGAACATATACTTCTAAACCCCGCTTAGCTCCCGGTGGACTCTGATAAGACAAAGAGAGAATATGACTTCTGCTTCCACGTGCATGTTGTACAAGTCCATCAAGACGAGGTTGTGTTTGTGTCGCGCAACCTCTTCATGTAAAACAAATAGGTACAGACACTGCTACTACAATAGCAAATAAGAGCTTGGTGTGGGGCAGACTTCATGTGAGGGGACCAGGTGCAGGATCATGCTGTTAAAGAATGCCAAGTCACATTGTATTCTGAGTTTTAATGCTGATAAGGTATTCATAGTTTGGAGAGGTTTTTTAATTACTTTATTTTATGTTAATCGTTGTGTCTTTGAATTATAATATAAAACAGACTTTCACAAACAATGTTTGTGTAGAATAACAGGATTGACGTGATATGACACAATCACTCATGTCAACCTGATGACAAGAACCAGACAAGTGCTAGTAGAACCAGAGATGAGAAGAAGACGCTGGAGATGGGTAGGACAAACTTTGAGGAAACCTGTGATAGCATTAAATGACCAGGCATCCCTTGTTCTGGATCTCGTAGGGTCAGAAAGGCAGATCGAAACTAAGGAACACAAGGGGAAGATAACTGAAGACAGACATGAAGGGGGTGAATAGGACATGGAAAGACCTTGAACTGATGGCACGTGACAGGAAGTCTTGGCGTAAGTTTGTTGAAGGCCTATACTCCGTGTGGAACTGAACGGTGATTAATTATATTATAAAACACATCAGTGCAGAAAGCCTGCGGGATGACAGCTAGGTTTTTCTTTTTATGTTAAGAGTTTTGCTCCCCTGGCGAGTTGCGCTAGTTTAAGCCTGGACTCAAGATCGATCGGTTATATTAGAAAAAACATGTCCATATATATATATATATTTTTTTTTTTCTTTTTCCTTAACCAGCGGCACTTGGGCTTTCAGCCCTTCGGCCCAATGACATGTCATTGCGAGGCTGGGGAACCTGTGGACTTTCCTTCCAACCCGGTCAGGAGCTTCGCTCCTTCCCATCCACAGAGGGTTTATCACAGGAGCCGTTCAGGCTATTCAGTCAAATTTCCGGCCGTAAACATTTCTTCAAACGCCGACGCCCGGGTTTGAACCATGAACACCTGGTCGCCAGTACAACGCCGAAGCCATTACACCAGCGCGGCTCCCATGTCCATATATAAAACACCGTAGTGTGTGAGCAGTCAATCTTCGATCGTTACCTTCTCCTATGCCAAACCTTTCACATTGCGGTCGGAGTGGCTAAGAGGTAAGGCGTCCGCCTCGAATTCTACAGGTACCAGGTTCGATTCCCAGTTCAGGCCAATATATTTTATGGACAATTTTTTTTCAGAACCAGCGTTCCTAATAATGTCATACTCCCCCCTGGTCTCCTGGGTAGTGTGATCGGATGCATAGCCTTCTCGGATAAGGGTGAAAAAATAGGAGGTCCCGTGTGCAAGTTGCGCACGTTAAAAATCCACGGCAGTTGGAAATAGTGATGAGTATGCGTATCAGGCCGCTGCCCTGGCAAAATTTAAAAATTAGAAACCTACCTACCACAAAAATATTTATAGACTGTGTGATTCCTATATACACACATTGGGATTCTTGTCGGTGCTACGGAGTTCGTGCACTGTGCTGAGATCCTCATTGTGTGATCTAAGGGAGGAGATCGGAGCACTGATGGAGTTGTCCGTGTGCAATGAAGATAGACCTTAACAAACCAAACCAAACCTTGTACATTATTCTGTGCCCTTTCTTTTCCTTTTTCTCACTCGCTCTTTGACGTTGCTTTCGCTTTCGTCGTTCAAGGTTTTCTTATCATATCTTGTTATAATTTGTCACTCCCTTACTAATTCCTAGTTTTGAAACAACACTGACTTAAGTTTGTGCAGAGCAACTTGCCACATTGACTTTTCGCTTATCGCTAGCTCCAGACGGAGTAAGAGTCTACACTGAGCAACATTACTTTTGTTAACCCAGACTGTTTGTCTGGGAAGATACACAAATCATGTTGTTCACAGGTCCCAATACGAACGGACAGACGATATTGAGAGATAACTTGTCAATTCGCAAATGACGATCGGGACATGCCAATCTAGTTAAAGATTAACACACGGAAGTAAGATAACAAATGTGATTTTGGAGCACGGAAAGTTGCGTAATCGCCTCCGCCTAGAACTTGTTGCAATAATCAATTACAAGGAAATAACATCTGGGAGGAGATTATAATGTTAGACCTGTGAAGTTGTGACAGAACGGGGCAGCCCCTATCGATCTTTGTTTCTCTCCGGCAGTATCGGTACATTTGTGGTAATGATTTTTACTATGTGCTGTCAATTATCGCACTTTTCTTTCTTTATTTCTTTCTGTCTTTTTCTGCTTGTGTAGCAAATAGTTTGTATGTTCAAACATTTGTGACACTCCTTGCAGATAATGTTTATCCTGGCTTGCGGTGAGCAGCTGAGATAAGATAGTCGCCGGCGTGTTTAGATTGAACCGCTAATAAGACGACTCAGTTGGTAACCCAGATGGGCAAGCACGGAGTTTTGCGTACTCATGCGACAGATAACGAGATTACTGTCTGTGTGACATGTGGGGCATATTTCCGTAGGGGAAAGATAGGAATGAATCTAGAATATAAGATAAGCCAAAACAAAAAGCATGCCATAAGTGAAGACGTTAAGCAGGAGAAAAAAAAGATAGGGGGGAGTAAAGAAAGGAGAAGGGAACATCAGAATAGCGGAAAGAATAAAGGAGAGAATATAAGGAGGAATGTACTGGGGATTCAGTAATGGGTGAATAGATAGGAAATGAGAAGGGAAGTTGAGAGAGATGGATAAGACCAACAGAGTGGTTGGAAGATAGGAACTAATATGTATGCGCGAAAAGATAGGAATGAGAACCCATAGGATAGGCAGAAGATAAAGAATAAAGAACTTGGACCCGATAGATCCTATAACCGGATCCGGGAACAGTAACAACAATATATAAAACGTTAACATCGGAATAGAAAACCCAGACAACGTAAAGAAAGGAAAGAGTAAAACGAATGGGATTCAGGACAACAGATATACACGAAAATAGACCCTAGGGGGGACGATGAATATTTATAAACAGGACGGAATAGAGGAAAGCATCTAACGATAGGAGCAGATGAATAATAGTTAGGAGAAACGAATGAAGGAACTTACGAATACAAGAGTGCAGGGACATAGGGCACATCCCCGACCAACACCAAACCCAAGATCCAACCAAAAGCAGTCCTGGCGAAAAGAACGTCGAACGATACGGGAAATACCAGGATCGAAAGGATACCAAGATAGAAGACAAAACAATGATCCCAAATCCCGGGAAAAAAAGAAAACAAACAAAATAATCGTCCAACAGAATCACCACCCCACAGCCCCCCCCGTGATCGCGCGAAGCACTACGGGGCGACAAATTATAGATCCAAAAAATAAACAACAAGCCAACAACGTGAGGAAGATTGAAAGATTGTGTATACGGAGGGAAGGGAAGAGTTCGAGGAATATAATAAAGAACTACAAAGACATGTTGTGAAAATAGGAATGAAAAATTTTAAAAAGAAAGAAGAAATTAGAAGAAATCATAACCGAAAAACATTGATACGGATCTCTCTAAGAGGGAGAAGAAGAGGGAGAAGAGATTTAAAATTAGGAAAAACAAATAAAGAATGAAAAGAGGAGAAGTTAGGTAGAAGTATGGCTGATAAACACCTCACGGAAAATAGGTTAGTCCAAAAAGATAATAAAGAAAGAAACACATAGGAAAGAAAAGATGACCCAACCACAGGCGCACTAGATCATAGCAGAGTATAATTAAAGAAGGGGGGGTCGTAGTCTAGATTGGGTCAGAAGAAGACGAGCGAGAGACCGGAAAAAACAAACACCCACCACAGACCCACCAAAGAGAATCGAAAAATGCGGTGCGACCTGGGGATCAATGTAGAAAATAAGGACAGCCCCCAGGAGAGCATCAATAGCTGTGACCGCCGAAAGGTCAAAAGAAAGAAAGAAGAATGAAGAAGGAAAAGCGATCCGTTAGCGGTTAGAAATAAACGAGAACGGCGGAACAAGAGACAGAAAACAGCTAAAACATAAAAGAGTAACATAGAGAAAAAAGAGTAAGCTCAACAAAATAAAAAAAAAAGAACAACAACCAGCGGAGAAAAAGAGAATAACAGAAATAACCAGAAACGCGAGACGTAGAATGAAAAAAAAAGGACAAACAACAGGAAGCACACAAGAGAAAAACCCCAAAGTGGAACAAGATCAAACGATATAGGAGCCAAAAACGAGGGGTGAGGAGAAAAGTAGAAGCAGCAAGGGAAGAAGAGAATTAGCGATAAAAAAAACAAGGATGACAAAAAAACATGAAACGGCCACGGGGACAGATTCGCCGAATGAAAAGGCAAACAAGCGAGGATAGCACAACCCCCAGAGAAACCAACTGAACAAAAGTGCCGAGCAAAAGAAAGATGAAACCAGAAAACGGCATAACGACCGCAAATCCGTCGAAAAAAGAACCCGAAGGAAGAAATCGAAAGACAAAATAACGGAGGCAGAGAAAAAGCGAGAAAAGAAAAAAGAATATTAAAAATAAAAGGAAAAAAAATCTTCGAAAAGCATCAGAACTCCGTAAAATAAAACCCACCCCACCCCAACATAAAAACACCCAACCAGAACTAAAGAAGCCAACAAAAAACTTACACAACCAATTCACCCAAGGCCCTAAACTACTACGAACGTTACCAGCACTCACACACACCTAAGATAATGGGAGAAAATTCAAGACTGTTGTAAAGAGAACCACCGCAGGCGAGAATTATTTTTGAAATACAAAACACTTTGATCACCATAAAAAAAAATTTCAAAGCAACAGACACCCACAACCCAATAGACTAATTTTTTAAAAAGTACGTAATTTCAGGTATAGATTTGTACATTGTACCACACAATGACGAAATCGTTAACAAACCCCCACGAACCATAGAAAAGAGGAAATTGTGTATCGCCTCCGCCCAATAAAAAAACAGCTAAAAAACCTGACAACAGACACAAAGAGAGGAAAAAAGGGGAA